>JAQJVL010000783.1:0-237374 GCA_035578905.1 Stictocephala bisonia
AAATGAAATAATAAGGTATATTAAAGTTTAAAATGCTTATCACACATTTTTATTGCTATTAGATTCAAAAGTAGCTTAAGAACCCATTTTTGGGATATTCTTGATAAATAAGTATTTTAAGCAAAATTTGAGCTTATGTGATTTATTAATTTATTACAGTTTCTTTGATACAATTGACTTCAATGCTATGTATTTTTTATGTTTCTGCTCTGATGAACTTAACATTTTGACTGTATAAAACTTCACATGCCAGTTCACATGAGCCTGCAGGCTTTGGCATTAACACATTCGCTGCTGATGGCGCAGTTCCGTGCCATGTCCTGTACATTGTGCATGCGCATGGCGCGGTTCCGCACCAAATTGTTAGTTTTGTGTTATTGCCTCAGTGTTTTCAGCATTTGATGAAATGCATTACAACAAATCACAGTGTCAAGCACTGTGATTCGTTGTAAGCACTTTGGAAACGTTCTTTCAAACAAAACATTACCGTTCAATATATTTGAATATAAATTGATCAGATATTCAAATAAACAAAATATTCGTTATATTTCACCGCTTCTAGTGAAGAGACTTGTGTAGGTACAGCGAACATGTTAAGTCAAACAAATTTTCAATTTTTTCAATTGCAATGCCTTTATATCAGCTATTAAACACCTCCCAAGTAGTTCTTTCATTAAAATTATGTTTATAGTTATAAATACATCACCTCAAAGATGCAAATTTAGGCTTTCTTGGTACATTCACAATAAAAAAACTAGCCTATTTTCCTGATTATTCCCTAATTTAAAAAATAGACCCTCACAGGACTGGTCTTGCACATCATTTATTTTAAATTATGTAATTTTAATACAAATTAGGAAACTTAATTTCAAATAATTAGTGTTATATGTTTGTTTTTATTTTATTACGACGAGAAATATAACATCGTGTTTGGCGTCTTATGCTTCTTAAAATCACACTGTTTACAAAATTCATTAACTTCATATAGTCAACTGGTGAATGCACTTTTACTCGCATGTTATATTACAATCCAATAGCTACACACACGTACAGCGAGACACAGCACCCGCAGGATCGTGCTTCAACAACTTCCACCCCTCTCATCCCAAACCGTGGGGATAAAGAGGTTGTGTGTACAGCCAGCGCTACACAGCGTTGTTCCTAATGCCGGCCAAACCACTTTATCTTTGCAATGAGTGAAGTCGTGATGTTAGCTTAGTCTGAAGCCTTCGCCACTGAACCACCACCGACCAACAATCTCAATGCATTAAGCTGTGGAATTATTAAGTGGGTTATTTTCTTGTGCAGTTGCTAATATCTTGCCGCTTTTCTCTGTAAATGTTTTATTCAGACAAAACACAGATAGATGGATTATTTATCAGTTTCATTATTAACTGTGTATTTTACAGGTATCTATCAATAATACTCCATCGTACTCGATGGCAGGCAGACATGAAGTGCAGAGCAAGGAAGAGGTACCTGGGCCTGGAGCTTACTGCCCAGAGAAGGTTAGTTTTTATTATTTAATTACCAAAGTTTCTTCCAATTTGATTCTTCAAAAATATTTATAACACGTTATAAATCAATTAACTTTGTTTTATCTGAGGTATGTAAGTAAAGATTGTAGTATGTAAAAGTATTTTATTGCCTGCATTAACTGTAGTTATGTTCGTTGCTAAGTTTGATTCTTATTCATAATCTATCGACTATTTTGCTTTTAAATAAATTGAAGTATAAATGATTTTATATTTTCACGATGACCAATGTTATTTATTTAAACTTATATATTTTCCTTATATTTGTTATGATTTGCTTACTAAAGCTCCTCCTTCCCCATCAGACTATTAGGGAAACCTCTTTCACATAGTCTTAACTTTTTAGGTTAGGTTAAAGGGCACTTGGCAAAGAATTAGTATAATAGGATAGATAGAGTATCAGCTAACTTACCTGAGAAGACAAGTCCACCAACACAAAGCAGAAGGCACAAATGTTCAGTGCCGCTGGCACTTTGCTCACAAGTCTCTACTCACCGAGTAAATTGCCAGCAGCACTGATACACCCATCATGTATGTCATGATGGGTGTAAAAAAAAATGTAGCACTAAAAATGTATGTCATGTATTGCGTCTTTGTTTTCTTCTACTTTGTGTTAGTAGGCTTGTCGGCACAAGTAAATTTGCTGATGCCGATCTCTCTTATTGTGCTAACTATATTTAAATGTTTCAGATAAGCCTTTACTCAATTTTATAAGTTGTTAACAAAATTATTATGAAAACATGTTTCTTGTTGCGTTAAAAATATTTGTGCTAAAATCTGATTTGATAAATAATTGTGAATACTTGTGGTAATGCTGAACTTGGTTTTTAGATTCCCACCATAATTACTCCAGCATACACAATGAGTGGAAGACACGACGTTCAAAATAAAGAAGTTATTCCTGGACCTGGTGCTTACTGTCCAGAGAAGGCAAGTTTATCCTTTATATGTCAATAATTTCATAGTTTAGAAAACTTAGATCAGAAATTGAGAACACCAATATTCAGAGAAATAACGGTCAGGTACTGATGTATATTGCTGAAAATTAAATTATTTTAAAATAAAGTTAACAAATTTAATATAATGTTGCTTATACCAGTTATACTAATCAATAAATGCACAAGTTTCTTAAAAACAGTACAAGTGAACGGTACATAATACAAATATATTACAATACAAGTACAAAATGCACCAATATTATGGTTATATATTTGTGGCATTTAATATATATGATAATATGTACTTGTATTGTATATTTTATATTTGTGCATTTTGTGCTTATACTATAATATATTTGTGTTGTGTCATGTTCACTTGTATTGTATTTGTACTAACGTGTATTATGCTAATTAAAAAACTATTTCTTGAAGAAGCCTACTACGAACACACCATCTTACATCATTAGTGGTAAGCATACTATTTAGTAGATACTATTCATTCTCTATGTCTTTAAACTATCTTACTAAATCTTTGGCAGTGGTGTATACTAGCTAACAGTAGTGTTTGACTGTAGATTTCTACAATTTCTACCCCTGCTTACACCTTCAGTGGCAGACATGACCCTCAAAACAAGGAAGAAATCCCAGGACCAGGAGCCTACTGTCCAGAAAAGGTAATATTTACTGCTATATTTAATAATCCACAATGAATTGTATTGTAGAAAGCAAAAAATTCATACGAGAGGCGTCCAGAAAACAAGTGTCGTTTGTATGTATCGCTGTTACAGCGCAGCGATCGCAGGTCTACGCATGCTCGCTCTATTACTGTTGTATTAAAAAGCAGCTGGTGCCATGTTGTGTTAGGTATTTGTAGTTTTGATGTCATATTGCTTCTTTAAAATTTCAAACTTAATTAAAAATCCCATTGATTGTGAGATTAGATCTGTAATTAGGTTTATCAATGACAGAAAGATTAAAGCAGTTTAAATCCATTAACAGTTCTGTGTAGTTTATCAGCCTAATGAAATGAGTGATTCAATTGTTAGACCGGAATCAATGGAATAGAGGCATACATCGTTACCAACAAAGGAAAAATTCAAAACCAATGTTGACAAACAGACAAATCATGTGCACAGTTTTTTGGGATAGGCATGCTGTTCTTTTACTGGACTTTCTAACGCTGGGCAAATTGATTGCCACTAACGCTTACTGCGAGACACTTAGGAAAATTTCCTTATCACTGGAGAGATATTCCATGACGATGATGAGATTAAAGGACATGTTTCTACTTGCTTAAAGTCACAGGTGGCAAACTTTTATGACAAAGGAATACAAATTCTAGTATCATGCTATGATAAATGCTTACAGAATGGTGGAAACTATGTTGAACAATAGTTTAGATTAAGCAGATTCTTATAAAATAAATCAAATATTTTTACACCAATTTGTTTCATTTTACCAGCCTAAAGGAACTTGCTTCCTGGATGCATCCCATATTTAGTAAATCCTATGCATTCTCAATATCTGTACTCTCTATCTTACAAAATATTTGGCAGTAGTGTAGACTAGCTTAACAGTAGTGTTTGACTGTAGATTTCCACTATTTCAACCCCTGCTTACACAATCAGTGGCAGACACGACCCTCAAAACAAAGAAGATATCCCAGGACCAGGAGCCTACTGTCCCGAAAAGGTAAAATAAGCTGCTATATTTAATAAACTACAATTAGTTTAATTGTCCTTTATAAAGCAAAAATATCATATATAATAGATCCTATTCATTCTGTATGTCTATAAACTATATTACTAAATCTTTGGCAGTAGTGTAGACTAGCTTAACAGTAGTGTTTGACTGTAGATTTCCACTATTTCAACCCCTGCTTACACAATCAGTGGCAGACACGACCCTCAAAACAAGGAAGAAATCCCAGGACCAGGAGCCTACTGTCCAGAAAAGGTATTATTTGGTTTTATGGTAAGCTTTTATAGTACAGAATAAAATTTGGCTTGGATAGAGTTAGTCTGCTATTAAAAATTTAAAAAATTGTTTTATTTTTCAAGTTTAATATATTTTTTTCCTTAGCCTGAGCAGTGATAAAAGAAATCAATACCTCACAAATGTCTTAATACAATACAATTACTTAAAAACGTGCAATCAATTTTTTTTGTTTAAAAATATTGATTTTTTAAATAAATACTATCATATATAAATAATGAAGAAATATATAAATTATAATGATGGACACACATTCAAGTTGTCCTGGTAATCAGTCACAAATCAATACTTTTACACATAAATAATTCACAGAAGTTTTGTCTATTAATTGTACACTATATAGTAAAAGGTGTAAATCCATGTATTTGGAGAGGGACTTCAATGATATGATATATAACTAAGCCGTTGTTTTAGGGTTACAAACTAAAGGTTATCTATTTATATATTATGAAGCTAGATGTAGTGACTGACTAACTCACTGACACCAAATGTTAGGACATTTCCGAGGTCCATATCCCCATCATGTGTATATACTGTGAATAAACAGGCTAACAGCATCCCTATGAATAAAGAAAACTACCAAAATGAACTTAATATAATCAAATTCATAAGCGTTGACAACGCATATGACCCTAGCATTGTATTTAAAATATTAAAGAAGAAAAAAGGTTTCGGGAAACAATGAAAATAATATCAATAAATTCGTCACTCTCACTTATAGCAAACAACTAAGCAACAAAGCTGCCAACATTCTTAAGAAAAGAAACTACAGAGTGTCATATTGAACTACAAATAAATTAGGCAATCTACTAAACCATCATAAACCTTTGTTATCTGACACCTATAACAGCTGTGGCGTCTACAAAATAGCCTCTACTGACTGCCATAGAGTTCTATATTGGCCAAACACAACGGATGTTTAGGACACATTTTAAGGAACATCAACCAAAATAAACAATCAACCAAAATTCCAATTTTGCTAACAATTCTCCATAGATGCAGAAATAGAAATCAAATAAAGCCTTAGAAAAAATTAAAATATATAGAGCAGTAAAGTAAGAAAACAGCAATGTCCTAAATGATAAAGTAAACACCCAGGCAAATACGTTGTTTGAAACGATTATCTCAATAGATAGGAAAGGGTCACTTGACCAGGAAGTCCAGGACATATCAGTTGCCGCCGGCCCAACCTAAGATGTGTGCATGCTCCACTACCGTATATTTGTGTATGTGTTATTATATTAATGTTTTAATCAAATTGTGTTATGTCTCTCAATTTTAATTCGATGACGAATCCCAACAGAGGATATACCTGATGATGTGGTAGGTCGCCATGAAACCGGTCGTACAACATACATCAAAACAGAGTATATTAAAAATTTAAAACCATTATCAATATATTAGATACACTTTTGCTGTATCGCAGGAGAGTTTCACAGGCTTTGGGATGAAAATCACCCTGGAGACCTCCCATGATAGTGGTATGACACCTGTGGCTAGGCTTGTCCTAAAGAGTTGCAGCAGCTAAGGTATAAACATTTCTTCACCCTTCTGCAGCAAGGCAGGAAAGATGCCGTTACAACCAGGGCACTTGAAAGCTTGAAAAGACTTCAATGCCCTTTGTACTCCCCGGAATGTAAAGACAGATCTAGCACAGTGGCAGTCCTCCTGTGAGGCCCAGGGGACCAAGGCCCCTCCTCCTTTTCACAAGGTTGTTCTGGATAGCTGGTATAATCTGAGTAGAGCCAGGAGTGAGTATTGAGTAAAACTTCAAGTGTCTCTCTTCCAGGCTGTCTGTTTGGGAGTGTCTTCTTTGCAGACTATCCCAACAGTTTTAATGGGGTTACAAGCCAAGATCTTGTGGATCTTAGAGCATTCTGGGACACTGTCAATGTCACTGCAAATTTCCTCCATGAGTCTCTCTTGGCTTTGCAGATTGCTCTGTTGTAGTCACCGAGAGCCCTCGAGTACCTATCCCAGCTGCTCACATGTTTGCAAACATTGTGCAGTCTTTGGAGGGTTTTCCTCAAGGCTTCAAGCTCTCGATTCCACCAACAGGCATTCTTGTTAGACTCTAACTCCATCTGTGGACACGCTTTGAAGTAAGATGTTTCGATAGCTGATTGTATGATATTAGCTACACCATCTAACTTCTTGCCACGCCCCAGATCAGGATGGTCTAACTTTGCTTTCAGCTCTTCCTGTTATATAGCCCAGTCAGTTCTCCTAGGATTTCTGAACTGCGCCTTAGTGGGAGCCGTTCTAATCGAAAAGGAGATGTAGTTGTGATCCGACATGGACGGATCATCCAGTATGGTCCAACCGTCTACTTTGCAAGCTGCATGGCAGCTTGCTAGAGTTATGTCAAGGTCATCTGTTCGCAAACCTAATCCCCTCCTCTGTTGGAAAATAGGCTTGTAGCCCCGATTCAATATCACTAAATTAGATTCAGCTATATGGTCTAACAGTAACTCACCTCTAGCATTTATGTTGGTGCTCCCCCATGCAGTGTGATGGGCGTTGGCATCCAACCCTGCCACCACGTATCATTGGTGTATCACTCTGTGGTCTACGATCTTCCTCAACATAGGGGACGGAGGGAGCTTCTCGGAGTCGTAGGCCAGGCATACTGATGCCAACAAGATTCTGACGTCTCCATCATTTGTTGGCAGGTGTATACCTCAGTTACAGCTGTGTTCCTGGAACAAAGACCGGATAGGACTACGTCTACTAAAATGCTTTTGGGATGAAGAGAGCTGAATTTAAGATATTTACCAGTTAGAGAATTTTTTAATTGATAAAAGTTTAAAGCCATGTTTAGTTTTATCTTATAATCACTCAAAAGAGTTAATTTATTATCTATATATTTTACCACGGTCAATTTCATGGTGGTGACACCTGGTTTGAGTCTAATTTAAATTTAGCATGACTCCAGCTGACAAATGTGTCATCCCAATATCCAAGCCACACCTTTGACAAAGGACCTTAGGGATTGCTTTGCTCTGTCTGTTTGTTTCTGTAGTAAGTGCTGCTACATATTTCATAACCACAATGAATTATATTATTGTAGAAAGCAAAACATCATATTTAGTAGATTCTATTCATCTTCATTATCTGTACTTACTAAATCTTTGGCAGTAGTGTAGACTAACTTAACAGTAGTGTTTGACTGTAGATTTCCACTATTTCTACTCCCGCTTACACCATCAGTGGCAGACACGAGCTTCAAAACAAAGAAGAAATACCGGGACCAGGAACCTACTGTCCAGAAAAGGTAAAATATGCTGCTATATAAGCTCAATTATTTTAGAAGTTCTAGTTATTATTATATAAAGCAAAACATCAAATTTGATAACTCCTATTCATTCTCAAATATTCGGCAGTAGTGTAGACTATTAACCCATTGGCAATTTAATTAGTTAAAAACAAAAAATTTTAAGAGCAATTACTTGAATACGAATCTGAAAATGAGTAATATTGCTGCAGTGACTGGTGATGTTTACTAGACAGTTAACATTACATTAGAAGCATCCTATGGCTATTCTATCATGTTACCAAACGGTTCTCTAATTTACGAGCCTAAGGCTCTCGTAGGCCCGTACCTGCGGAAGGATGGTTCTAATGCAATTGCATCAGTCACCTTTTTGTGCCCTGACTGAGATTCGAACCCAGGCCACGCAGACTTCCTGGCCACAGGAGACAACATTTTTATCTACTAGACCATCGAGACGTGACGTGGTGTGGGCCAAAACTGGTTCAAAACAGGTAGAACTCTAAGCTGGAGAATGTTTTATTGCAACTTTGTAGTATATGGCTTTAATTCATTTTTTTTCTACTAGTTCTGCTCATAACAGATAGTGTTCTCTATTGAAAATATAGTTTCTCTACAATATTACTGATTTTTTGAAGCATTTATTCAAAATTTAACAATGATAAACTCAGAACGAGCACTGCTTGTGAGTTGTCACCAATGGGTTAACAGTATTATTTGACTGAAGAATCTGTAGGTCTACGGTTTATTAAAACTCCACTGTTAATTAACATTTTAAAGAAGTTATTATAATATAACCATAAATAGCTGATCCTACTGTTGCTTCAAATAACAGTTTGTTATTTTAACTAACCTTTCTACAACAGTGTAAACTTAAGTGAAAACTCTCTTTATTTATTTTTGTTATTTATTATAGTTCTAAATACTGTGAACTCTTATATTATACACATACAGGGTCTAGCAGAAATAACTCCCCGATTAGAAAGTAACATTAAGCAGAGAAGAGATGGAGCAGAGTAGTGGGGGGCGCATCCTTGAGTAGCTTCATACGTGCCATTTTCAGTGTACACCATGGCGTGAATGGGTGAACATCGTGCATTTGTTGTGGAACAGTTTCTATAAATTGTGGATCATCTATTAATACTCAATGCACCTTCCGTGTTAGCTTTGCACTCGGAAGACGGGATCCTGTTCCCAATAAGAAAACAATTTATTGTTGGGTTTCTAACTTTCGTGAGATAGGTTCCGCATTAAAACTGAAGACACCCGGTCGACCACGGACTGCAACAGGGCCAAGAAATGTTGATGCAGTTAGAGCGTAAATTGAACAATCTCCTTAACGATCCGCTAAAAAAATGCGGCAGCATTATGATTATCTGATCGAATTGTGAGAAGGATCTTGCATCGAGATTTAAAAATGCAACCTTACAAAATTGTTGCTGTTCAAGAACTGAGTGAAAGAGACTGTGATGTGCCAAGACCTTTGGAACATTCGCCCAGAAGATGTTGGGATTTTTTCTGACGAGGGAGGCACACTTTCACCTTTCCGGAGCAGTGAACAACCAAAATTGCAGGTACTGGTCTGAACACAACCCCCGAGAACTCCATCAATGATGGCTGCATATCTCCAAAGTAACAGTATGGTGTACTCTTTTTAATTCTGGAGTGATTGGTCCGTACTTTTTCGAAGGAAATAGTGGGATAACCATAGACAGTGAACGGTATTGTGCAATGCTCCGCGAGTTCCTTCAGCCTAAACTAAGAGAGCTTTTTGATGACACTGATAACGTGTGGTTCCAGCTAGATGGACGCTGCAGCCCACACAGCGGAGAACTTCAGAGAACGACAAGTAAAGAAATGGTACATATTTTTAAATGGCACAATATGTACTTTTAGTTAATAAAAATAAAATCTTCCTGCCTTATATTGTTTTGTTTTCATTAGCTTCCCTAATAGGGAAGGTTTTTCTGCCGGACCCTGTATAATAAATAAAGTTTCTAATTAAAATTGTAAAAAGTAATTAAGATAAATTAGTCACAATTGTCGAAACATTTTTTCCTCAAATTAATAATAAGATTGATAAAACATTTTGTAGGCCCTATGTCAGATAGGAGTTTTAGTTCATGTGGGTATATGTTTAAAATTTCTTCCTCCCTTGTTCAATGTTTTTTATTTATGATTCAAGTCCACGTAAGCTCAGTAGTGATACGATTTCTGGTGTTCAAAGTGTTTATAGGTTTAATCAGTAATAATAATAATACTTATCTTTCACATAAACTTACAAATGTTAGAGCAATGGCCCCTGTAAAATTTTACACATCAATCTATATACAGTACAACCTCAATTATTCGGCCTCGCTTTATCCAGCAGTCCATGTCATCCGGTTCGGCAAGTAGATAACAATAATAATTATTTACAGTTACAATTAAGCGCCTTTCAGTTTTGAAACACAAATGTTGTACACGAGTGTTTTGGTTCTGTACTTTGCAAATGCAGGC
This sequence comes from Stictocephala bisonia, assembly GCA_035578905.1. Classification (NCBI taxonomy): domain Eukaryota; kingdom Metazoa; phylum Arthropoda; class Insecta; order Hemiptera; family Membracidae; genus Stictocephala; species Stictocephala bisonia. The sequence continues at coordinate 10,239 of JAQJVL010000783.1, forward strand.
GCTGTATTGACTGGTCACCCTCTCTTGACAAGCGGTCGCTTGTTACTGTGTAATAATTTAATAATGTGCCTGAAGATCCGAGCTGGCAATGTTGTTTACTTTTGTTCAGTAAGGCTGGCTGGATGAGTCCATTTCCAAGTGGAGGAAGTGGAACATAAATATCTTTTGTATTGTATTGTAAAGCAGCGTTAAAGTTGGCGATTGTGATAAACATCGTTCGTTTCATTACAATTGCTGCAGAGCGTGTTGTGTCACATGCTATTGTAGGCGCTCCGCTTTCGCGTTTTGTCTGTTATCAGTTACTAAACGTGTTTCTCCAATAAAACCAAGTTATTTATGACTTATGTTTTATCCGGCTTTCATCGTATCCGAGTTGACCTTCACCACATTAGGCTGGATAACTGAGGTTGTACTGTACACCGTTCTATCAAAACTATGGAAATGTAATGATCTAAAAATTAGTCAGTGGTTTAATCAAAACACTACATATTTAACAAGTTCAAATACTTGTTAAATTAGACTGTTAATATGTTTAATTACTGAGAAACCTCCTTTACTACATAGAATTTTGATAATAGAGTTTCACTGTAGATTTCTACTATTTCTACCCCTGCTTACACCTTCAGTGGCAGACACGACCCTCAAAACAAAGAAGAAATCCCAGGACCAGGAGCCTACTGTCCAGAAAAGGTAAAATATGCTGCTATATTCATAATCTACAATGAATCCATTTGTACTGTCGAAAGCAAAAACATTATATTTAGTAGACCCATTCATTCTCTATACCTTAAAACTACATAACTACATCTTTGGCAGTAATATAGACTAATTTTATTGTAGCACTTGTCTGTTCCACTATTCCTACTTCTGTTAATACTATGAGAGGGAGACACGACCCTCAAAACAAAAAAATACTGGGAATTAATTGAATTCAGTGTATTGTTGAGAGTAAAAATATCATATTTAGTAGATTCTATTCATTCTCTATATCTATGTAGTATTTTACTAAATCTTTGGCAGTAGTATACACTTAGCTTAACAGTAGCATTTGACTGTAGATTTCCACTATTTCTACCCCTGCTTACACAATCAGCGGCAGACACGACCCTCAAAACAGGGAAGAAATCCCAGGACCAGGAGCCTACTCTCCAGAAAAGGTAAAATATGCAGTATATTTCATAATCCAGAATGGATTGAATTGTATTGTATTGTTGAAAATAAGAAATTAGTAGATCCTATTCATTTTCTATATCGATATTCTTACATATGAGACGCCGACACAACGTTGTTGGTATTTTAAGGCGAATATGAATGGTTATATGAGTGTAGGATGAGTGTAGGATGAGTGTAGGATGAGTGTAGGATGAATGTGGATGAGTGTAGTCTGGTTACTATCTGATTTCAACTGTTCCTCAGAAAGGGCAATTTATTAATAGCCCAACAGCCAGGGCAACTAAAGGACCTACAGCTTTACGTGGAATCCGAACCACGTAGTGCTTGTCTGATTTTCAGCTAATTGACAAGCCTGATACTCAGTTATCTCCCCCACACAATATCCGCACAATGATTACCACCCCATGGACACCCCAGACTTCTCTAGTTCTCTAGTAGTGTCCACGCCGATAGCAACCACCAAGCGGACGCCATCTCGGTATTAAGAGAACCGAGCATCCAAACTATCACCTATAATCTCCCAAACACTTTGTCCCCATGTAGCTGGGTTAAAGCACTGCGCCACCAGTGCTGACATAAATTATCTTACTACATCTTTGGCAGTAGTGTAAACTAGCTTAACATTAGCGTTTGACTGTAGATTTTTACTATTTCACCCCTGCTTACACTATGACTGGCAAGTATGACTGAATGGAATAAACAAAGAAGAAATTGCAGGATATGGAACGTACTAGCTAGATTGTTCAGAGATTATTTATTTATACATGAGACATTGACACAACTTGTACACATTATAAGACTAATATGAAAGAATACATGAATGTAGGATAATTTGGTAAGTCCTATAAAGTCTGATTAATGACTGAGTTCGACTTATCCTCAGAAAGGGTCAATTATTAATAGCCATGTAGCCAGGTCAACTGAAGTACTCACAGCCTAGCATGTTGAATCCAAACCACGCACTATATGTCTGATTTTTAGTTAACTGACAAGCCTGATACTTGGTTCTCTACTCTAGACATCATCCGATCCCTGACCATCATTTTACATGGACACCCCAGACTTCTTTAATAGTGTCCTCTGCCAATGGCAACCATTGAGCGGGCATTGTGTTGTTAAGAGGATTGAGAGGAGAAAGTTCTTAAGATCCTTATTATCGATCCGTCAATACCTGTAGGTGGAATAGACACATTTTATTTGCTTTTGAAGTGGTGTATATATGTAACTACTAGAAATATAAATGGGGATTGACACTAGATCAGTTATGTGATTGCGTTAAGATTATTCAAACAATGGATCACATAGTTAAAGAATGCCTTATGCGCTCTTTTACAGAGGGATTAACTTGCATAAATAGAATCAGTGAGGCAAGTTTTAAATGATTTGATGTATTGGATTTAGCTTTGTTACAGGAGATCACTTTATTATTTCTATTGATAAATAACATGACTTTTGGATCTTGTTCCAAATATATACTACTACTTATTATAATAATAAGATGGTAGCTGATAACAAACCATATGCTGTATATATGTAAATAAAGTGTTTCAGTACTCCTAGTGCAGAGGAAAAATGGCAATATAATCAGAAGGATAGGATAGGTCCTTTAAAAAAAATAAATTAATTTTAAAAAATCACCAAAACAATAAATTTTTCAACTAAATGCAAAACATTTCATTAGAACCGAAAAGCTGTTTTCTCTTTGAAGTTTGCGAAATTCATATCTCTCCTACCTAGTTTCTGATACTCTCTAACCAGATACCAAGTTACAGTACATTATGGCGAGGGGTTAGGTGGCTGCCATAAATGTAAGAGGCTCTTGATGGTGTAAAAAGAAGCACTGTATCAAGAGTATTTGAAACTTATGATTCAAATCAAAATTTATGTACGTTTACACTATGTTTAACTCTTGTTAATATTTAAAATATTGGAATAAATGTCCATACTTTTATTTCCTAGTAGAAGATCTAATTATTTCAAATTGGATCAGGCTTTGTTCAGTAGCACTTCATGGAATGAGATCCTAACTGTTTCATTGCACAAAGTTAATGTTGAACTAACACTAACTAACACGTAGTTAGTTGTAACCAAAAAGCACTGTATGATGTAGATATCAACAATCACAACACCTGCTTATACTATCAGTGGAAGGCACGAGATACAGGATAGAGACCAGATACCAGGCCCTGGAACTTACTGCCCTGAGAAGGTAAGTCCAATTAAATTGTGTTTGAAGACCCACTTAGTTGCAGACATTTAAGTTGTTTGGATTGTATGTGTTATGACTTTTGTCCATGTTGCAATAGGCTTCTTGAGGATGGTTAAACTTTCATGAGAAATATTGATGAACCGATTGAACAAAGTGTATTCAAAATTTTTATATCTTTTGTGTATTCACCATTTATTCATTATTCATTCATAAGATGCTGATAGTCAAGATATGGGTGAATATAAGGGGCGAATGAGTGTAGATGAACATGTGTAGTCATTGTTATTAACTAAGGTCGACTGTTCCTCAGAAAGAGCTATTTATTAATCGCCTAATAGCCAGGGCAACTAAGGGACCTACAGCTTTACATGGAATTCGAACCACATAGTGTTGGTCTGTTTGACAAGGCTGACACTCAGTTCTCTTCTTTACACAACATCTGAACCTTGAATACCATCCAACTTGGACACCCCAGACTAGTAGTGTCCATGTCAATGGCAACCGTTGAGCGGACATTTGTTATTTATATGTGCCTTCTACAGGTAGAAATTATTCTCTGAAAAATTATTTTGCATTTGACACAAACAACATTGGCAAACTTACTTTTATATCTATCAAATCCAAGTGTCGGATAGTCAGAAAGTTTTTCATATCATTTCAAGAAAACCATAATAAAATAAAAAGAAAAAGTTTATATTTCGCTCTAGGTCTATTCAATTGTCAGACACATTTTGTATACGTAACACAATGATTGAGGTTTTACACAGTTTAGGAAAGAATGTTTTTTGTATTTAGTGTGAAAATACGTTACTGAATTACAGTTAAAAAATACAGAGTTTATATGAAACTTTAATATATTTATCATGAAGTAAAAACAGTTTAAATTACAGCACAAACAAAATTAAAATGAATAAAACAAGCAACAATGAAAAATGCTCGGCTGGCATTTCTATAGATAACTCCCTACCTTTTCTCCAAGTATGAATAACTTCTCAGCTAGATGGTTTTTAATACAAAGAGGCAAAAAATGAACACAATTAAAAGAATAGTAAATACCTAACATCAAGAGTAATCAAAATGAAAATTAATAAGAATAATTCCCACACTCTACTTTATTTGCAGTAAAAATATTATATTTGAAAAATATGTTTCATTTATATGTAAGTAGTTGAAATTTTCTGTCTCTATAGCCAATAATTGTAGATGATTATTACAATACAAGTACAATATGTACAAATACTATGGTGATCGATTTCGGTAAATCTTGTTTACCTTCCTTTAAACCAAAGGGATTCAAAGATCAATGGCATTAGTCTTATTTTGTAGACTTAGGCTGCTGGTGTCATTAATAAAAACTAAAGCTTTCTGTAATGACCATGTCATAAACAATAACAATACAACTAAACAATTTTTATTCTGGCCTATACAAAGTCTAATGAATAAGATTCAATTTATTTACAATTATTATAGTCAGTGTACTACAAATATTATGCAGATTCCAAACATTTATAGGTTTCTATGGTAACAAATGATAAATAAAGGTTTAATTTGTTTTTGTGTAACTATGCACAATAAGTAAAAATGCCAATGTTACCTGGAAAGAAAATTACATCAGCTGATTTATAAAGCTGATTAATTTGTGTAAGCTTGTACCTGCACCCGTAATGGGTACAAGCTTACACAAATAGTAATAGCCTACATTCGCAGGGTTAAAATATATGGTAATCTGTCTAGTGTAAACAATGATCTTACATTATTCAATAACCAATTATATTTTATAGATGTCAACCATCAACACTCCAGCATATTCCATCAGCGGCAGACATGAGGTACATATTAAAGATCAGAGTCCAGGTCCTGGAGCTTACTGTCCAGAAAAGGTAAATAGTATTTTTTTCAGAAATCTCAATAAATCCCTAAAAATGTTTCATGAATCACTATTTGATTTTCTGCATTCATTCAGAGTTTTTACAGATTCTAAAAACTAACAATGTTGTGTGCTTAAGCACCCAGCAAAAAATCACCCGAAAAAAAAATGAGCAAACACTCTTTACAGAATTACAAAATATATAAGTAAAGAAATTGAGTATAATTTGGCCTTTCTAGACATTTTTAATAGGAAATTTGGTGACATGCTCGTTTAATGGTTTCATTCAACACGCTTATAGTTACCGAAATTGTAGTACACTAAATTAGTCATAATAATACATAAATGCATAGTATGAACTGAAACATCTGTGAGTAATTTAGCATTATAGATCACATATAATATTTTATGATATGTACAAACAAATTTTATAATATTTTATGATATGTCCCATGATTGTATTTTATAATTATAAAGGTGAATGTTACAGAAGATTTGTACTTTTCACTTGAGCAGAAGAGTTAGTACATGTATATATTAGTGTGGAGAAAAATCAGGTTGAAGTCAGCATCAGTAGGGTTTCTATGTTATCAAAGTGATGAAAATTGTCAGGGGCGGTTGGTAATACTGAAGATACCATGGAACACATTTACTCAGAGCTATTATTCAAACATAGAAAGTTTACTAGAGCAATTGTGTTTGTTTTATTACCTACATTAAACTATTTTACTCAAATATTAGGGGGTCTCAGCTTGCAAAAAGGAAAAACTAAAATAAGCATTTTTTTATTTGGGAAAGAACTAATGTCAGCTAGAGAACTTCCATTTAATAATTTACCTTTAAAGCATAGAGTTTTTCTTCTGTATTAAGCTAAACTTACCCAAAGCTCACATGTTAAATAAACCTTTCAGTGCCATATCCTGTTAAGCCGGATGTTTAAAAATAAAATGTCCCAGAAGTGTAAACGTCTGGTTAAGCAGGACATTTACAAAAAAATTTGTAATTAATTAGTAAATGCATATTTTTGCATGTATTTTATATGAATCTGCTCGTAACAAACTGTTATTTCACAAACATTTTAGCTTACATTGTAAAAGCACAAATATACCATTATTATGATGGCAGTATATGTACAGAATATGTACCAAAAATGTCGAAGTGTGGTTTCATAAAATATTTATATATATATATGTATATTTTTTTTTTTTTGACAATGAAGTAGTCACTATGAATTTTTACCTATAAATAGAAAATTAAATTATGCATTGAACAGCATACAAAGAAAGACATTACCTATTTTTTAATATGGGAAAAAAGACAAGAAAGTGAAAAAAGTTTAAAAATATTTTTTGGTAAGTAGTTTTATTTATTTTTTTTTCATGTAGGCATTATTATTTTTATGTCTATAATGGGTGTTTTTCCAAGGTTATTAGGCTTTAAATTGGTACAGATAGATGTTTATTCTATCTAAATAAGAAAATGAGTTAAAGCGTTTTCCCCAAACCATTGCAAATTAAGTAAAAATGCTTCGGCACTTTTGGATACACCTGATGTAAAAATCAACGGCACTTTTGAAACATCCATCCAAATAACTGATCGCACTGAAAGGATTAAAGTGTAACCAAAAATATCTTCAAAGGAATAACGATGTTTAGAAATGACAGTAGTATACACTGGACACAACAAAACTCCCATATTTTGGAATGCTCTATTAACAATAATATTTTAAGCATATTTAGATGGCATTGTGATTGAAGAAAAGCATTTAGCTGTATTATCATACTTTGGGATTAACGATTAAAAATAATTAACGATTAAATTTAATCTTTACTTTTTCTATTAACTTTTAAACTATTTTTTAGTTTTGGTAATGTTTAACTTTTAACTTTAACTAGTTGAAAATTTGGCTAACGGTTAAAGTAACGGTTAAGAGTATAAGTTGTTTTCCTTATACCCAAATTGCCACCGGCAAGCAAAGGCACTGTTTTGAAGACGCACCCCCTCCCCTTTAGTCACATTTTACTGCCCTATAAATAAAAAAGGTGGACCAAACAGGTATACCATTGTTGTGGGATTGACCTGTCCCTGGGGTGGTTCATTTCACTTGATTAGTTTACATTTAGGGTAAAGTTGGGACAGTCTTTTAGTTATCTTGTTTTAAATCAACGTAGTGGGGCCTGAGCCTGTTTACTTTTCATAAACTCGAATACTGTAATTTTAATTGTTTACCCATCTATCTGTATAATTAATTAGGAAAATAAGTTGCATTTTGACGTTAATACTGTTAATACTTGATTAATTGAACATACAGAATTACAGATCTAAATTGTCCTGTTCAAAAGTAATCGGGAAAAACTAGTTAAATGGTTAATCATACCAACATTTCCTCAAACGTTTACTTTGTTTTAAATTAGGCTTACTTGGTAAAATCAATCCATTATTATAATATTGCAAACAGAATAAACTATCTTCAAAATTGCAGAATCATTTCAAGTAACAATTGCTATATTTAGTTCTGTTTTCATTATTTTGCTATCGGCACTGTTGAAAAAAAAAGATAATGATAATACTATCTTTAATATTAATATCAATAATATTCTCAATTGTATTGTATTTTGTTAATGGTTCAGATAGTTTTCATAATTTTTAATTAACTCATTTCAGTAATAATAAAAACATGCACTCAGAACGGCAAATTCTTAAACACTAATAAACGTAATTGCCTTATCGAAAATAGTATGAATAGATCTGTCTTCCTTACTTATAGAGTGAGAATATTTTGTTCAGTTTTTGTTTACCGCTAATGATCCATACTTTATTATCAGTGACCCTTACTTATCATCTCCAGTTTGATAAAAACTACCTGGAGTCAACATTTCATAATATTATTTGGCCTTTCTTATTATATGCGCCAATTTTTTAAAAATGTTTTGTTATCGTGAATTTCCTAAAAGGTTGATTTTTTTAATGTATGGCTCAAAAATGTAAAACTTTAATTACAAAGATTTAAGTTAGTTTTTGTAAACAATTTTTGAATTAAATATTTAACACCTTAACCGTAATGTCAATAAAATTACACTTACCGTAATACCGGTCTGTGAGACCGGTATACTATTTTTTTATATAAATAAAGCATTTTATAATTTTTTTAAAATTAATATACTATTAGATATTTCCTACATCCATTAAAATTGTTTTTATTACCTATTTGAATTATTAGATATGTTTAAATGTTTTTTTTTTTTTAATGTAAAATAAAGAATGGGAATGGAAAAAACTTCATAAATACCGTTTAACTTATTTTTTATGACAAAAACAATTAAATCATAAAAACATATTACAAATGAAATAATACACTATGGTTTTCCCTTAAAAGAACACATAGAGTCATTGGCATAGTCAATACGATTGCTTAGACACAGTTAACACAGACTTTCCGACTGCACTCTAAACAGATTGGCTGACTGCAGACTATACATTTGTATTGTGTTTTTCGCTCCTTTACAGAAGGGCACTTAGAACATGTTTTTCTTTTTTCCATTTTGTCACTAGGGACTTCGTCTTGTCTTCTTTCAGCTACATTGTCTCCCAAAATCTTCTTGATTGCTTGTTTAGTCTCTCGGCGTACATTTGGCACTGTTAGTCTTTTTCTAAGATGCGGTTCAATCAGTATCTTAGCAAGATCCTTAGTAAACTGGAACCGTGTCAGCATTTGATTGTCTTTGTAGCACATATACAATATAAAAGCATTTATACTTGCAATGTTTAAATGTCTGTAAAAAATTGCCATTGGCCAACGCCTGGTCCTACGGCTAGAAGCATATACTGCGCAACGCATGTCTAAGAGGTCTACACCACATTTTGTGGTATTGTAATAGCATACAATTTCAGGTTTGTTTTTTTCCTCGCTAATGTCAAAGTTATGGTGCATAGTTGATATAAGAATGACGGCTTTGTTTTTTTCTGGTGCGTACGAAACAATAGTCCTTGGTCCGTTTCTAGCAAATCGAGCAGAGTTTGCAGGTCTTTGCTTGCTAGGAAGAAACTCTTTTGGCAATTCTCTTTTGTCTTTCCTCATTGTTCCCATGAAGGTGAGTCCCATTTTTCCAAGCTCATCAGCGGTTTCTAAACTTGAAAACCAATTGTCTGCTGTAATGTTCCGGTTGGTCTTTGACATAGGTTTGCAGAGTCGAACTACCGACTGTGTCGGTTTATTCAATCTTCTTTGTTCCTCAGGTGAAATACCTACACCATCACTATTTTTGCCCGTGTAAATGTAGGCATTGAACAAAAAAGATGTTTTGGAATCAGCGAGGCACATAACTTTAATCCCATATTTATGGGGTTTACTCGGAATATACATCCTGAAAGAACATCTCCCGCGGAAAGGAACCAGCATCTCATCAATGGTTGCATTTTCAGATAGGCAGTAGGTCTTTTGGGAGTTCTCAATCACCTTACTAAATATTTCCTAAATAGCCGCAGTTTTGTCAGTTTCTTTTCGTTGGACTCAAGTCTGAACGTCATCGAAACGAAGACACGACAGAAGAACTTCAAATCGCCTCATTGACATTGCTGTTCTGAAATAGGGCCTATTGGTAACATCATTTGCAAACATCGACAGAACGGTTTCATGATTAGATTTTAAAATCGTTGTTAAAAGTAACAAGCCAACCAAAGCATTTATCTCAACCACATCTGTGTCTCTGTAGTTGGATTTATTGCAGACGTTATTTATATTATGTCTCACTGATGCAAGCTTCACGTTAGGGTTTGCAACAATGGTATCAATTATAGTCAAATCAAATATTAAATTCCAGACCTGTTTGGTTTCAGCCTTAGTTCCAAGTAATTTGGCATAATTAGTCAATCCTGGTAATCCTCCCCTAATTATGTTATGAGCTGGAGTTCGAGTACGAGGATTCGTAACAGGTTCTTTTGTACACCATGGATATGGAGGACCATACTCTTTCTTTTTTTATCGACCAAAAATATATTCTGGAAGATTACGAGAATCATTGATTAGTACCTCATTTTCCATTTGTTCGTCTTCACTATTATCATTAGCACTACCATCTGTATCAGTTGAACCATCTTCCTGTTCATCTTCTGAAAGAACATAGTCCGGGTCAGCATCAGAGTCGTCCACAGGATCATCAATGTCTCTTTCTTCGACACTTAGTTGTGTATCTCCAAGCAGAGAATTTATTGTATCTACAAATGCTGAATCACGCACTGAAATTCTTTGTTCACTTGTACTTGGTTGATCTATAATGAATTATTTGTAAATTCAGTCATATATAAAAAAAAAAAAAACACAAAAATATATACACTACACACTAACACTAAGCAACTATATATATATCATTAAACGTAATAGCCGGTACGAGAGACCAGAGTCAAAGTAACATTCACCGTAATACCCGGTACGGCAGACCGGTAGAACTTTAAAAATCGATGTATGACAACCGAACCGCCCACTTGAACTGAACAACAACTAGTTTGTCTTGTAGAGGGGTAGAAGGGGGGAAGCTACTGGGGAGGAGCGGTATCTAGGTCAACCAGGGCTGACAACCTGCAACAACAAATATCCCTTACTGGTCTGTGAGACCGGTATTACGGTCAAGGTGTTAATTTTTGAGATTCAGACAGTAATATCACAAAAATTACTGTAGAAATTGCTATAGTCTAATTAATATTATTATATTACAATATATTATCAATAAGTCTATTTATCTTAGATATTATAAATAATAAAAGATCATACAGGTTAAGTATTTGTTTATGTACATTTTACTGTACTAAAACTAACTTTTAACTTTCAATATAAGTTAATTTTCTAATACATTAACTTTAATCAGTTAGTTCAATGTATCTTAACTTTTAACTTCAATTAGTTACTTTTTTATAGTATTAACTTTAACTTTATTCAGTTTTAAAAAATCACTAACTTTCCCAAGTATGTACAACAAAAATAAATGTTTCATTCCAGAACAACATTCCTAGCAGTAAGGACATAAAAGTGAGTCGGGAACGGTTTTTAGAGCAATAGAATATTTATCAAGCGGTAGTGAATTATCAGAAACAAAAAAAGTGGTAGTGAATAAACGGTAAAGATTCAGAAAGTCCTCTTTAAGTTAGAAGTGAATTTGTAAAACTTACAAATTTTGTACTTTCACGCACCTTAAACCACAATATAAGGCGATTAATCTTAATGAAAAACAGAGAAATTTGAATAGCAAATTTGTCCACTGTTTTACTCCAAATACCATGTGCATTAACCCAGTAAAATTTTAAACACTAAGTGTCAGTCACCCTGTAGATGCATTATCATAGAGCCTTGTCATACTTGAATGTTCTTATCAGCTTAATTTTTCATTCAACTAAAAATAAAATAATCTCTTTGGTTACTGTTAAAATACACATTCATACGATTTCTTTTTATTGTAAATAAATCTAAAGTATACGTGCCAAAGATGTTGGTATATGTTGTGTGAAACATCCTAGTATACCTTCATTCTCTTGGTATGTCGTCGATGCCATATTAGATCTGGTGCAGAAGATAGAGCATTGTTGTACTGGTCGTTTAGCATATGTAGTGTTTTCAATCAAAAATTACGATCATTATTGCTATGCCAACATTTTAGTACTGTGTGGATGTTATTACAATTAATCATATTTGGAATCATCCAGATTAAATTATTGTAAACAAATTATGTTTCATTGGTTATAGCTTCCGACAATGCCAATACCAGCATATACCTTCAGCGGCAAACACTCTAAATTGTCCTACACCATCCTTCCTGGTCCAGGCAGTTATTCTCCTGAGAAGGTAAATTCAAAGTGTCTGCTAACAGCAATTATTTACGCCATATAATCATTTGCAAAGGCCTACAATTAATATTAATTACTACTCATCATATATTAGTAAAAAACTGATCGTTGAGATATAGGCTAATATTAGGGGTGAATGAGTGTGATGATTGTAGATGAAAGGGTGTAGTCATTGTTACTAACTAAGCTCAACTGTTCCACAGAAAGAGTTATTTATTAATAGACCAACATCCAGGGCAACTAAGGGACCTATAGCTTTATTTGGAATCCAAACCAGAGTATTGGTCTGATTTTTAGTTAATCACTGACACTCAGTTCTCTTCACCACAGAACATCTGAACCTTGAATACCACCAAATATGTACACTCCAGACTTTCTCTGGTAGTGTCCGCATTGATGGTAACCATTGATGCTGTGGTTGCTATAATTTATAGACAATCAATAATATTTAATCTTATTATCTAAAACAAGCCACGTCTGGACAAACTTTTTTGTCTCCAAGGATTTTTAATTTTTAAATATACGAGGTATAGTCAAACAGTTCCCGGAATTGCTTGAAATATCTTTATTGGGCAAAGATAAAAACTTACAAACCTATTTTCCTTCAAAATAGTTTCCTTCTGCATCAACACACTTGTCCTTACAATCACACAGCTGTTCAAAACAGTTTTGGCACTGATTTTTTAAAATGTATTTAAATGATTTTGTCACATTTTTCTGACAGCTTCAGCACGAAATTCGGTTTCCTTTTTTTTTATGTTGTCGCCATGTTAACAGGAATGGCAGGCACAAGGTCTATCTTGGTATCACGGCGCTTGACTAGGTAGTTACATAACAGGGATCAATGTGCAGGTGTTATTGCCATTCAGCAAAGTCCAATTGTTTTCTGCCCATTTTCAGGCAATGTCCTCCAAGGCCCTTCGTAAGTGCCTAAGAATCGTCATGTGAACACTACCGTGATAAATTTACCTCATATGCGATTTCATCAATCATTACTCGAAAATTAATGGAAAATTTGTCGAACTCGCTCGATGTTGTCATCTGTGGCTCGATTTTGTCATCTGTGAACTTCACGAAAACATTTGTGCTATTTGTAAACTTGGCTATTTTTCATCACCTCAACTCCGCATACTTGAATTAACATTTTAAGTATCTCAGATGACCTTTGAATAAAATACAAAATTAATAGTTTATTAGCTGTTCATTAAATCAATTTTCAAAAAGCGACGATGTAAACACGCAAATACACAAAAGCAATTCCCACAGGGAAACAATGGCGGCTGACTGATACTCCCGCTACTGATATCCCTTCTTTGAGTAGCTCTAGCTGCTACAGAACAAAATTCCCACCGGCATCCACGCAGTGTGTCTCTGGATATCGATTCCGGGAACATTTTGACTGTACCTCGTATATAGGGCTTTTCGACCAGGATAAATCAATTGGTACTGATCTCAACCTGGGAAAATTCTTATTTCTGCCCCAGAGGCTCCTAGACCTCGTGTGTTTCACGACGAGGCTGCATAGTAGACTGTGATGTCACATGGGTGAAATCAGCTGATTTGTTTATTCTGTTAAAACTGGTAACTAAATACCAATTGCATAGAAGTATTCAGATAAATAGTAAGCAAGTTATTTATCACTAATATTCCATCTGATTTTAGAAAAGACTATGTTTATGAGCTCCACTGTCCCAAAAACCAAAATTCATGATCATGCTACATAAGAATCCTGGCGAGGCCGTAGGCTGATCTTCCTCACGAAATGACATGCTAAGATCCACAAATGGGACAGTAGCACAGTGCCTCTGTGAGGCCGCAGGCCGAACTTTCCCCCGCGAGGCCTCAGGATCCTCTGGGAGATATGGATGCTATCTCTTCACTTTGCAAAATTTAACTGAGTGAAGCTCGGTCTTTTGGTACTTTTTTATAAAATAACTTGTCTGCTAACTTGAAACATTGTCTATAAATATGATACTACGAGGAAAGTGAAATACCATACCTAAAAAAAGGTTAGTTCATGAAAAATAATTTTAATTGATACCTTTGTTTTGAGTCATTTTGTGCTATTTAATTAGGATAGCAGATATTTAACAAATACAAAGACAAGAACAATTTCACTAAATATATTTTGACAAGCCCTGGTAAACAGAAAAAAACATAGTAAAATGTTTCTTCTTTTGTCAACCTTAACACCAATGCAAGAACTTGTACAACAATGAGAATAAGTTGAAAGAAAGTTGAAAATAGAAAACAAATGGGTGCTAAGAATACTTTGTTATGCAGCTGATTTTCAAATAGATCTATACTGTACACTATATCGATGAGTCCCTATGAATGGTCAAACCCAACAAGAGCCTTTCACAAACTTTAAACAAAACAACTAAAGCAACAAATCATGTTATTACAAAATATTACATTGGTCGTTAGCGTAGTTTGTTAAAGTTCGTAAGATTCATCAGCTTCATAAGCTAAAAGGCTCTAGTTTGATCCCAACCAGAGTCATAAAAAATTTAGCAAGAGATCAGCTTATAACTACTTTGTCATTATGCTATTAATGAATGAATGAATGAAAAAGCCTTTATTTTATTGGCAAAGTTAGGAATATACAGTCCTCTCTTCCACTTAACCATGTAAACATACATTTCAATTCATATTTAACAATAAAAAATACAAAATAAGAATCACAAATTGATAATCTAAAAGTGATAATTAATGACACTTTCTAAGGAATGGTCAGCCTTAGTTTGTCATTTGCTCATCAACACTTATCACACTCCCTCAAAATCCAAATTGCCCAAATCTTGACAATCGGCGTCTTGAGAATAAATGAATATTTTATTGAATTATATTTATCACCATTATGTTGTTTATTTCTTGTACACAATTCATATTGTCATGGACATGACCGTCATTCAGGATTCTAAGTTAAAGTAAAATGAGTTATAGAAAATTGTAACTAATATAAAATATTGCAACAGAATTTTAATATAATTAAGTATCGTTATTGTAATTCGCTGTAATATTGAAGGTACAGCGTTACAATAATTATTTATTGAATGAAAAATCATTAGAAATAATTATACTTAAATATTGTGTGTGTTTTTTATATTTAAAATGGAACAATCTTAACACAGAGAAGAAAATAGAATCATCTTCCTTATAAAACTTATGTAATACTACACCCATTTTTTCAGCTTCCAATCATAAATACGCCAGCTTACACTTTTGGAGGAAAGCACCAGATACCCAACCATGAGGAGATCCCAGGCCCTGGTGCCTATGACCCTGAGAAGGTATGGTACAACAGTGTGGGAGAACATGGGTAAATCCCACACATAACTTGACTGCATGTAGAAAGTCAAATTATCTACCACTATCTAGATTTCTGATATGGTTTATAAACTATTTAGCATTTTATATAGATCACTTAGACTGACTTCACGTAGAAGTAACTATTTGTAACTAAAAAACAATAGTGTAAATTTTGTAATAGCCGTTCTAAAGTAATAATTATTGCAATGTCAGTTTACTTATAACAATTTTAACAGTAAAACAAAAGTTTTTAGTTAAAATATTTTTAAAATTCTCATAAAGCCAAATAAATTATTTAAATGTATTTATTTATATATACTTCAAGCGCAGTAATTTCCTCAAAACAAAAAAAAAAAAAGAATTTACATTTTGTCTTAAGATAAAAGACAAATAAAGATTATAAATTGATATCATAAAACAATAATTTCTTGTGTCAGAAGTCACTATTTTATTAATTGCTTAAGCCACACCAACAGCAATCATCAATTAATTGCTCTAGTTTTGTGTAAATAATTAAACTATTGTTAACTTGATTATATGTACAATGCTTGATTGTAAATTCAAGCCCTCTTTGAACAGCTACCATTTCTGACCTGGTTGTCCGTTTGAGGTCGGGTTTGCGGCATTGTACTTTACTAACTTTACTAATAAAGATTTTAAATTTGATGTGGATATCAAGACTTAGGATTTTCTTCCGACTCCTAGTGGGCCGTCCCCCTAAAGAGGTAGTAAATCACTGAATTACGTGTTAAAATAGGTTTTTAAGTCCAGTAAACTTATTACCAATTGTTTTAGCTCTATCTTAAAAATTTTCAAATATATTTAAACAATCCGGGACTTTTTGGACAGTTGGTATATATATTTAATAGCAATCTATTTTGTACCAGAATTAGCAATACTTGCTAGTTCATTTTACAATTTACTGGTCAGCTGATGTAGTAAAAAGTTCTTTATCTGTCACTGTCAGTAGATGGAACCGATGGTTCATCCTGAAGTTGATACCAAACGATAATATGTGTACCAAATTGCAGCATAAATTGCTTACCTAAGAACATACAGCAGAGAAAAATTACCTAAGAAAAATTACAGCAGAGAACATAAAGAGAAATCACATGATACAAATTTTCATTTTCAGTGCTACTGGCACTTTCCTCAGTTAAGTAGAGGAAAGTGAGCGAGAAAAATGCCATTAGCACTGAACATTTTGTCGAAGGAAATTTGTTTACTGGATGATATTATTCTGAAGTTTGTTTATTTTTTCATCTGGTAACCAAAAGTAAAATCTAAAAGGTGTGGCTAGAAAAAAAACCAAACTGAGGCTGAAAATAAAATATTGACTGTTTGCCCGTCTGGTGCACCCAATTAATGTGCACAATGCCTTTGATATAAAAAAACACAATCATCATGGTCTTGAATTTTGATTTTGTCATTCACACTTTTTTTGCCGAAGAGAAGCAGGGGATTTGACATTAAAGCACTTGTTGTAACATTAAAAATGTTGCATATACTCCAAGTTTGTAAAGAACATATGCCGTTCTTTCTGGACACTCAACATTTTTCCGATGCAGAGACAAAAGATTGGTTGGTAGCGTAGTTGGTTAAATTCCAGCTTCATAAGCTAAAGGTTCTCAGTTCGATCCCAATCAGAGTCATAACACATTTTGAGAAGGATCAGCTGATAACCACCGGCTGTTCATTTGTCATTGGGCTATTAATTAATGACACTTTCTAAGGAATAGTCGGCCTTATTTTGTAACAATGACTACATTCGCTCATCTACACTCATCACACTCATTCGAAATCCATATTCGCCCATATCTTGATGATCGGCGTCTTATGAATAAATAAAAATAAATAAATATGCTTATAACTAATAAGGTTATATGGTGGAATGAGTGCAGGGAGAGACGAAACTCAAGCAGCGGGTGAAGGGGGAGTCGTGTGACCACCCGTACGATATTTAGCCTTATTACTTTCGTTCTGTGGCTATGGCTACACTAGTCCGTTTTTTTTCTGGCCAAACCTCGTGTTATCAGCTCATAATTATTTGATGGCCTGTCACATAAATCCTGGAAATGATTCTATATACTCAGTAAATACTTTCATAACAATCATCAGTTTTAGCATGACATGATGTAGTGATTGTAATAACCAACTTGCACTCAAGTATATTAGAGGAGCACTGTGTTGATTATTGTGTAGTAGATAGTGTAGTCAAAGCATGTAGCATGAGTTGATTGTGTAGCTACCAACCTTGTGCACGCCAGCCTACACCATCAGTGGCAGATATGACCTTCCCAGCGACAATGACAAGCCAGGTCCAGGGGCCTATTCCCCGGAAAAGGTATTCTTTGTCATTAGCATTTCTACCAACTCCTGTCACTAACATCTCAAAATTAATTAACTAACTGGGGGGGGGGGGGGTTAGCTGACTTTTTAAGGAGAGTGCCTTTTGAAAATAGTGATAACTTTTATATTTTTGACTCTACAGTAACATTATACTGTTGAAAACCCTAACAAGAGATATAACAATTTATAATAAATATAAAAAATTAAAATAACAAGAAAATCACCACACTAACAATTACTTTAAATCATTGGTATTTGCTGAGATCTAAGATACAGTGAAAACCCTATTTTCCGCCAGGTTCTGTTATCCGTCAGTGTCTGGGTTCATTGCGCCACGATATGACAGTTGCCGTAAGACTCATCTGTCTAGAAGATGACAATTCCCCCTCCAGCCATGTAGCCCACATAAGCCTAGTTCCAACGGCCTGCCATCCGTAAGGCCTCATCTGCCGTCTAACAGTTAACAGGTCGTTGGAACAGCTTGCCTGATGTGCAGACAGGCCGTCTGGGGCTGCCTGAACAGATCTCGTACAACATGGGGAAAGAGGTGGCACTACAAAGGCATGTTGTTGAAGATGAAGTGTTAAGCCGTGATGCCTACACAGGTCACGGGCCTTTGGAACGGTCCTGTCTGATGATTCACAGGCGAGTCGCGGCAAAACACTACCCGTGTACCGACATCGGGCCTGTGTTGCGAAAATTAGCCGTGGGAACTAGGCTTTAATATGTTACTCTGTACTAGAGTTTAATGTTAATAATTAATTTTTCTGCTTATTACATAATTTACAAGCTTATATTTTACACTAAAACTAGGCCTACTGTAATAAAAGGGTAGTTGTGACCTGCAGTATATACATTCTAAAAATGTCTTTTTTCTAACCTTTTCATTTTCATTTTGTTAGTAAATATGTACTAAACAGCATTTTAATTTAACGTGCATAAGCACTAATAATAAGTTTCGAGCGGTACAAGTGTGTTTTGGTGAATTCTCTATGATCCATCTATTCTCCAATTTGTCACAGCCGCGGTCTCGACCCCTGACGGAAAATAGGGTTTCTACTGTTATGATTTGAAGACCACTATACATTCACTTCACGAGGACGAACTTTGAAGAAGTCTTAAACATTTGATTCAGCTGGTGATATCTTGTCCGAGAATGAGAACTGATGTTAAAATCTATAAAGTAAAATCAGGTAAAAACATTTATAAACACTTTCACTTACCCCTAAACTGGCTGGGTTCCAAAACTTTGCCTAGCCCGCTCCTGAAGCCCCTAATAGTATAGACCTTGAAGGTCACAGTTCTGGAACTGAAAGCCTGTCAAAAAAAGCAAGGGTCCAAAACCCCAGACACTCTCAGCCGATCACTCCTCCGACTACACAAGGCAGTGACCTCCAAGTGGTCAAACACCTCGAGGCCATTTAGGAGAAACTTCTGCTTCTAGTCGGGTATATCCTAAATAAGCAGAAACCCTATTAGGATTATCTATGAGTACATATTGTTTACAAGCAATTGCTGACGTGGTGGCTGAGTGGTTAAGGCTTCGGACTGCGGATGGCTAGGTCCAAGGTTTGAATACCCACTGAGCCAACGGTCGGTACTTCACTCGTTGAATAAAGTTCACGCACAGGCTTGCAAGCCCATGTAAACTGGTGAGTGAAGTTTTTTTTAAAAAGAAAGAATTTTTAATAACATACTCTTGATTATTGTCTTTTTAATTTTGCTCAGTTTTTTACTACCATATAGCAATATTTTTAAAGGGTGCCAAACTTGAAATTATATAAGCCTTATAAATACATAATACTCGTATGTGTCACAAGTAACTAACTTTAACTTAATGTATAAATGTTCTTACATATATAATCTAAGTTACATTAATTGAATATGTAAGTGCTTACTTATTTTATTACGATAACATGATTATTTCTGTACAGTCATTAAATTTGCGTTAGATTATTTTAAAAGTTATTATAAATTATATGTTGTATTTTACTTATTTATTATGTTAAAAAACAGCTCATTTATTTTGCATTCAGTAATAATTTGTAAAAGGCTATCTACAGCTAAAAAAATATAAATAAAATTTAAGTATACAATGCTTATGTGGAATTATCACAATTACTAACACAACTTGGTGTTCAGAAATTGACTGTCATGAAGTTATGTATAGTCACTGAAAGTGGTACATTGTGTACCCATGATGTGCCAATATTTGAAGATAGAATTTCCCATTAGTGGGATTTCAGAAATTTATTTTTTCCCATGAATAAAAAAAATGCGTTGTTATGATTTCTCAGCACTTAATCCTGTGCATCAGGCGATCTCGGGGTCTCGTTGCATACCATCAATTCAGTGCAGGACGAGATCCCAAGATCTCGTTGCTCAACAGAAGTTCTGTGCACAATATCACGTCATCAATTAAAGATAGAGCAATCTAGGTTATTGTTTTAGAACTATCAGCTTTTAACGTCATAAGTGCTATATAGGGTGTGGATATAGCGTATAAGCATGAAGTCTCGGGATCTCGTGTCGCATATAAGGAAGTACTGTAATAAATTATACTCTAACTGAGACATTGAGGTTATGTTATAAATAAACAGACGACTCAGCAACCACGTGGAACAACTCTCCCGCCTTTACAAACAACAACTGACAATCTTTTTGCTAATATTGACGATTAGTCTACCATGTGATCAACAAGGTCTATAGGTCTTGTACCGCATATAACTAATACGTCATTAGTCTGGTGCAGCACGTAAGCTATAGATCTCGTGTAAGATTTAGGTCACTACATATTAAATTCAGAAAGAAAAATACTTCCATAGAGTTCAGCTCCTGCAACAATGCGTTAATTACAATGAAACGTATCACAAATACAAATATGGAATTAAATTTGAATTTCAATACAGTGTGAATGTAAGTCTACAACACGAGACCCCGCGATCTCGTGACGCAGTGAACTTGTTAATAAAAATTATGAAATATTAATACAAGTGGAATCGCTTGATGTGAAATAATGATTCCATTAATATTAAGATTTTCTAATGCCATGACTGTTTAAATGAATTTGGTCTGTTTTTTAGGGTTTTATTATACTATCAAATATTACAATATTTGATAGTATAATAGGTCAGTCAGCTGATTTCTTTGTTTGCAACAATGTATTTCTTGGGGCTAGTAGAACAAAGCTCTTAGGACAGAAAGGAAATTTGTTTCTTAGTGCACCTCTTGGACACATTTTATGTACAAAATTTGATGTAACTGTCTTATATACTTGTAGTTTTTGCTCGGCATTATTCAGTCTGTGAGACAGTCAACACTTTATTTTTCATATATTATTAAGATGTTTAATAGAATAAAAGAGAGCTGAAAATAACCATTAATTTGCTTATTTATTCTCTTTGATTCTAATATGAGTATTAATTTTATTGTTTTACTAAGGGACACCCCTGCATGCTTCGCGTACCAACCCCGACTCTTGCTGTGCTCGATACATAAATATGACTCGCATGTGACTTTGACTACAAATAATAGTAGATTATCTGTATAACGTAAGATCGCAATATTAAATTTATTTACAGTATTTCACTCACACTACTTGTGTTGCTATCTATTTATTAGAATAAATAACCTTTGTTTTTGTTTAACAGCTGGAGATTAAACTCTTAATGCATCAATAGTATAACGTCAAATATACAAAATAAAAATGTTTATTTATTTACAAAAAAGATGTTATTAATTTACTAAAATCAACCCAATGTTATTCTTATAGAAAAAAGGAAATTTTGAGGGGCTGTTTGTATCCTTTAGAATTGGAATTTTGAAAAATCCTTTCTTATTGGGTACTTTCGATACTAAAACTTCCTTTAAAATTTTGTTTAAACTTGTTCAGTGGTTTTTGTGATTTTGTGATGAGTGAGTGAGTTAGTGGTATTTGGCTTTTATATAATATATAGATAAGCTTGTAGCTATGTTCACAATTATTTTTTCTTTGCTTGCACTAATTTGACTGTTTTATTTAGATTCCAACTGTAGTCACTCCATCCTTCACCTTCCAAGGCAAGCATACACCCCAAGTACACGAAGTCAAGCCAGGTCCAGGAGCGTACGCACCAGAAAAGGTACTTATAATAAATTGAGGTTATGAATACAAATCTGGATAATATGTCACACAAAATTGAGCATTTATCATATAGTAGTATTATGGAAGTATGTATTTTCCAGTTACTTCTATTATTAGGTTCATTTTTTTATTCAAATCATTTTTAACACTTTCATTACCAACGTCCGATTTTTAAGACGTCAGAAGTATGTCTTAATTTATTTGACGTCCAAATTTTCGGACGGCAGTGGTATTTTCTAATTTGTCCTGCATCCGACTTTTCAGATGTTTAGAAAAAAATTATAAAAAATATATAACGTTATCATCTTGAAATATGTTTATATTGTAATGCTCAGAAAGGTCTGTTTTATCACACTAGTGTGTTAAAATAACTTAACATAGTTAATCACAGCCTGCAAACAACAATGAACGTTGATTTAGGTAGCTGTGGCGCAACGTAATTAGTCAGATTCATCCATCGGCTGCTCTTGCTCACAGCGTCGTACGTGTTTATTTTAAATTAAATTTTTGTGTATATATATTCATTTTTAAATTATGTTTCTAGGCAAGTAAATTTAAATGCCATGGCCGGATTTTTTGAGACATACTACTCATGAAATTCCTGGGAGCGAAAAGGTTAAAATGTTAATATTTTCTCAGTTATCTATAGAATTACAAAATAAGTATGAATAATTAAATATAAATTTAAGGAAATAATTCAGTAACTTATACTCTGCAAAATGATATCACAAGACAAAGGTTTACATTAGAAATATAGATGACAATCTTGACAGGACGTGCCCTCTATTGGTGTGAAATGGCAAAAAATTATACTACAAAGTAGGTGCCCAATACCTAATAAAACTTTTTAAAATGTTAACTTTCCACTCCATCATTTATCGAAAAAAATATTTGGGTGTTTCAAAACATTTTGCACACTCTGCAAATTGAATGTCAAAAATCTGCTTTAAGTCTCTTCCTCGACTTATCAAAAGCATTTGACTTTGTTGACCATAGTATACAGCTTGACAGATTAGAATCTCATGGCCTCCGTGGCGTGCCTTTAACATGGCTTAGATCATATCTAAGCCAGAGAACGAAGTACAGTAATTCAAATTTCAAATGATTTTTCTAGTCTAGCTGATCTGTGTTATGGTGCCCCCCCCAGGGATCAATTCTCAGTCCGGTTGTTTTCCTAATTTATGTCAATGACATCAAGTCATCACTTCAACATGGAAGAATCGTGCAATATGCCGATGATACTACTCTGTGATTTAGTGAACATCAATACTAAGCTTGGAACAATAAACTTTTTTTGATCTGAATTACTACATTCAAAATTTTTACAACTTGAATCTAAAAATAAATTTCTCAAAATCCAACTTCTTAAAATTTGCTCTGCGCTCAAATGACTTTGAGTGTAGTCCCACAGTAATGCTGGAAGACAATTTGTTGAATGAAGTTTGCATGCAATACAAAATTCCTTGGCATACACCTGGATAAGGGTTTACATGGAACACTCACATCGATGCCGTTTGTGCTAAATTTTTTAATATCCAGAATTTTTGCTCTGAAATCTTTAATGAAGTATTAACCAACTAAGGTACTGATGACGGCATATTATGGCTTAATCTACTCACACATTTCCTATGGATTGATGTTGTGGGGGTCTTGTTCAAACAATCAATTTTTAAGAGTATTTTAGATTAAAAAAAACAAGTGATTCGTATAATTGCTCAAATTAATTTTAGAGATTCCTGCAAACCAAATTTCATAGCATTGCAAATTTTAACTTTATCAAGCCTCTTTGTCCTAGAAACTACTATGTATTGTATATCAAAATGTGCTCTAACACGGGATAGAGACGTACATAGTTATGAAACTAGAGGCAGTTAGAGCTATCGAACTGGGAAGCACTTGCCTTCGCAAGCAGGTGCCAGTTTTATTAACAAAATCCCCCATACAATTAAAAATGCTACAACGCTGCAGTTGTTTAAAACTTGCCTTAAACACTTCTTAGCCTCACAGGCATTTTACAGTGTAGACGAGTTTTTGGCATTTAACTGGGAGACCGCCCAATTGGAAAACTGACACCATTAATGGAAGTGGGCACAATTGGCAAATGAATGAGAACACATTGAATGTATGTCTGTATGAGAATGCCTTTGTATGTATGAATGAGAAAATTTTAGTATAATTTGTACCGGGTTGTTCAACCAGTACATTATGGTTATTTTCGTCGTGGTCAACCGGGCACCAGGGTTGGAACCGTCGGATAGGGAGTGGATCTTGGAGAGTGTGTCTAGGCTTGAGGAGATTTTTCAGGCACTCTCCGGTTCCACGACTCCCACGGGTTTGGGTCAGCGGCCTAATTTCTCGCTGTCGCCTAACGTGTCGAGGCCGCAGGCTGAGACAACGGCTCTCACTGTGCCTGAGGCTCCTTCTGAGACTGCAGGCGTTTCTGTTGAGGTCGCTTGTGGTTCGGCTCCAGCTGCCGGTCCTTCTGCTTCGGCTCCTTTGTGTTCATCTGCTCTTCTGCAGCTGAGCTACCACAAGCTACCTAACCCTCTCATGCCCATGATTCAGAATCTCCCTGTGATCGATGGGATGGATCCTGAGGAACTTCTGAAGTTTCTAGTGGCCTTTCTCAGACTTAGTGAGATGCCCGGCATGCAGGCTGGGGACTTGCTTCGTCTGATTTTCCCTTATTGCAGAGGTCCTGTTGGGGAGTTGCTGATTTCTGTCTTGGCCAGTGATGCCTCGGTGGACTCGTTCCATCGAGAGTTACTGTCGTCGTTTCTTCCCATTCGACTCAGGGAGAGGCTGATCATGACAGATTTTATCGGTCGCAGGGTAGGGGCGAGTCTCTGGCAGCCTATGTTTCGTCTATCAAGGAAGCTCGTCAAGCGTTGCACCTCACACTTTCTGAAGCTGAAACCGTTCGTGTCATCCTGGATGGCATTTCTCCTGAAGAACAGTGTAGGCTAGTTTTTGCTGGTGTGCCTTCGTCTTTTCGGGAGCTGCATCAGCTGTGCATCGTTTCGCGCAGCGTGCAGTTCTCAGATCAGCAAGGGAGGGATTATGAGAGTCATCGTGCTCTCCCCACCCGTCGACCGGCTATGTTTTTAGGTGTGAGTCAGCCAGTGGAGGGTCGTGGTTCTCAGCCTCCTGTTATGTGTTTTGCTTGTGGCCAGCCTGGTCACATTCGTCGTGACTGTCCACGTGCTCGAGGTCGTGGGGCGGGAAACGCTCAGCACGGGGGGTTGCCTCCACAGTAGCTCCCCGCGTTGTTGCGAGTGACCGTGGCCATTTGCCTCTGACACTTGCCCATAGCAGGAGTGTCGGGGATTCTTCGGGCCTTGCTGGCATGGCATCCCTGGAACTTAGTGCGGTCACCTTGGTGTGTCCTGGCGTTTTTGTCTCTTTTGGTGGTACGGTGTGTCGAGCCCTTCTTGATTCTGGTTCGGCATGCAGTATCATCAGCCTTTCTCTTTTTGAGTCCCTTGACGCCTTAGGACTTGTCAGGCACACCGAGCCTTCTTCTATTACTTGCTATTACGACATCCCAAACTCCTCTACCTATACTTCTAAAGGCGTTTTTACATTTTAAGATCGAAGGATTTTCCTGGAGGTGGGGTTTTCTTGTTGCCAAGGACCTGGCGGTTTCTTGTATCATAGGGGCAGACTTTATTTCTAAAAGTGGTATGGTGCTTGACCTCCAGAAGCGCCAAAAGTTTTTCAAGTTCACTATTCCCTTGCGTGAGTCACTCTGTCATTGACGTCGCTGAATAAGTCTTGTGTTCTACAGTTCATATTGACTGCAATTTTTCTGAGTGGAGGGGGAGGCAGTCCTCAAAAACCCCCTTCATCAAAGGCTAGTGACACGCTTGGCCAAATTACAAGTGAAGACCAAAATGAATTAGGATCAAAGGCTGAAGAGCCAGAAGACACGGAAAAGAAACCAGGAAAGACTGATGTGTCAGAAGCTGTCAAAAAGTTGATATCTATTACTCCTTCTACTTCTTCAGGTGCATCAGTTCCTCCAGCGAAATCGGTTGAACTGGAGAAGAAAGTCAATGAGTTGAAGGCCAGAGCAGCAAAACAAGCTGAGATGGAAGCAGAACTCAAAGTGGTTGCAGAAAGAGAACACAGACTAAAAAAAGAAGTTGTTGAAAGAACGAAGAGTAAACAACAGCTTTGTTTAGTCATGGAGGAGCATGAGAAAACAATTCCGCAACTAGTGGCTCAGAAAGAAGAAGATAAGAAGGAATTTGAAATGCAGAAAGATATGCTGCTGAAAGAAAGAGACGCTGCTATTCAACATTTAGATATCTTGGAAATCGCCTTCAACGATTTGTATCAGAAATATCAGCGCAGCAAAACAGTCATTGAAGGAATGAAAGCAAATGAAGATTCGTTGAAGAAAAGTCTTTCAGAGTATATTGAAGCTATCAAGACGAGCAATGCCAAGTATGAATCACTAAAAAACTACACTAAAAAACAGTTGGAAACAGCAAATCAAAAACTAGATCTCTATTGCAGATCCCACCAAGCTGAGGCAGCAGAGCTGAAATCTATGCTTAACCAAGCATCAGCTGCAATTGATGAACTAATCAACTAAACGTTTGTTACTTGCTCGTGATCCTCTTGAAGGACTTTGGTGCTGTAGTGCAAAATGTTAACCAAGTGCAATGGAACCATATTCTTATGTTTCTCACAAGTGTGGAGGTAAGGCCATGCAGTTTGTAATTGTTAAATTTTGGTATTTGTAGCGTTGGTTGTTTTTGTAGCTTTTGTCATTATCTTGTTAATTTTAGTGTTTCTTGTTATTTATTTAAGTGCAATCGATATTGTGGCCTTCTGCCAAGTCTGATTATAATCTTTTTTTTGTTTTCTTGATAATAAAATTAGTTTTGCTCAGCTGCCGAGTTTTAATTTGACCCTCCAACTGCCACCCGTGATCCCATTGCTTGACTTGTTTTGAGCCATCCCCCAGTTGGCACGCTTGCCAGTTTTGGAGGGGGGATGGGTCTCAATCAAAACTGGCAAGCATGCCAACTGGGGGATGGCTCAAAACAAGTCGAGCGATGGGATCACGGGTGGCAGTTGGAGGGTCAAATTAAAACTCGGCAGCTGAGCAAAACTAATTTTATTATCAAGAAAACAAAAAAAAGATTATAATCAGACTTGGCAGAAGGCCACAATATCGATTGCACTTAAATAAATAACAAGAAACACTAAAATTAACAAGATAATGACAAAAGCTACAAAAACAACCAACGCTACAAATACCAAAATTTAACAATTACAAACTGCATGGCCTTACCTCCACACTTGTGAGAAACATAAGAATATGGTTCCATTGCACTTGGTTAACATTTTGCACTACAGCACCAAAGTCCTTCAAGAGGATCACGAGCAAGTAACAAACGTTTAGTTGATTAGTTCATCAATTGCAGCTGATGCTTGGTTAAGCATAGATTTCAGCTCTGCTGCCTCAGCTTGGTGGGATCTGCAATAGAGATCTAGTTTTTGATTTGCTGTTTCCAACTGTTTTTTAGTGTAGTTTTTTAGTGATTCATACTTGGCATTGCTCGTCTTGATAGCTTCAATATACTCTGAAAGACTTTTCTTCAACGAATCTTCATTTGCTTTCATTCCTTCAATGACTGTTTTGCTGCGCTGATATTTCTGATACAAATCGTTGAAGGCGATTTCCAAGATATCTAAATGTTGAATAGCAGCGTCTCTTTCTTTCAGCAGCATATCTTTCTGCATTTCAAATTCCTTCTTATCTTCTTCTTTCTGAGCCACTAGTTGCGGAATTGTTTTCTCATGCTCCTCCATGACTAAACAAAGCTGTTGTTTACTCTTCGTTCTTTCAACAACTTCTTTTTTTAGTCTGTGTTCTCTTTCTGCAACCACTTTGAGTTCTGCTTCCATCTCAGCTTGTTTTGCTGCTCTGGCCTTCAACTCATTGACTTTCTTCTCCAGTTCAACCGATTTCGCTGGAGGAACTGATGCAACTGAAGAAGTGGAAGGAGTAATAGATATCAACTTTTTGACAGCTTCTGACACATCAGTCTTTCCTGGTTTCTTTTCCGTGTCTTCTGGCTCTTCAGCCTTTGATCCTAATTCATTTTGGTCTTCACTTGTAATTTGGCCAAGCGTGTCACTAGCCTTTGATGAAGGGGGTTTTTGAGGACTGCCTCCCCCTCCACTCAGAAAAATTGCAGTCAATATGAACTGTAGAACACAAGACTTATTCAGCGACGTCAATGACAGAGTGACTCACGCAAGGGAATAGTGAACTTGAAAAACATCTGGCGCTTCTGGAGGTCAAGCACCATACCACTTTTAGAAATAAAGTCTGCCCCTATGATACAAGAAACCGCCAGGTCCTTGGCAACAAGAAAACCCCACCTCCAGGAAAATCCTTCGATCTTAAAATGTAAAAACGCCTTTAGAAGTATAGGTAGAGGAGTTTGGGATGCCGTAATAGCAAGTAATAGAAGAAGGCTCGGTGTGCCCGACAAGTCCTAAGGCGTCAAGGGACTCAAAAAGAGAAAGGCTGATGATACTGCATGCCGAACCAGAATCAAGAAGGGCTCGACACACCGTACCACCAAAAGAGACAAAAACGCCAGGACACACCGAGGTGACCGCACTAAGTCCTAGGGAAGCCATGCCAGCAAGGCCCGAAGAATCCCCGACACTCCTGCTATGGGCACGTGTCAGAGGCAAATGGCCACGGTCACTCGCAACAACGTGGGGAGTCTCAAATTTAATGAAAATGTTTAAAACAAATATTGACTTTTGCAATACAATTTATATTGTCAACGTAATAAAGATTTGACTTGACTCTGTATATTCTAATTATTCTAATACTACACTCACAGAACACTTCCACTAAACTACACTCACAGAACACTTCCACTAAACTACACTCACAGAACACTTCCACTGAACTACACTCACAGAACACTTCCACTGAACTACACTCACAGAACACTTCCACTAAACTAAACTCACAGAATACTCATTATTACATACTCATATCAGTCAAACTCACAGAACACTTTGACTGATATTTTTAGGAATTGATGTACAATCCAACTTAAAATGAAACAGTCATATTAGAGTTTTAGCTGGTCATATTAGTAAGGGTATTTTTCTAATTAGAGTTTTAAAAGAAGTGTAGCCAAAAATATTCTGATCTGTGTTTATTATGCCTACATACATAGCCTATTATCATAAGGTACTGCTCTCTGGAGAAATTGTCATGAAGCCACGAGTCTGTTTGTACTGCAAAGAGGCCAGTTAGACTTTTATCTGGGGTAACTGCCCGTACTCATTGCAAACCTCTTTTTGTTAAATTTATGTCTTGTCTGTTTTGTTATATGTTAAAAGAAACCTGTCTCATTTAAATGATTATACCTCTGTACATGACTATAATACTAGGAATAGGTACAATATATTAACTAGAAAATGTAATTTAACTTTAAAACAAAACAGATTCACTTACTATAGGGTATAAAAATGTTTAATAGATTACCTAATTATCTTAAAGATTTATCAATTAATAGTTTTAAAAATAGTATTAAGACTTATTGCTGGATTCTTGCTTGTGTAGAGTTGAAGAGTTTTATGAAATTGACTTTAACATTTCTTGAGATTTGTTAATATATAAGCATCTAAATTTATTGACAATTGTTCTACATTTTATTGTAATGTGTTATAACAAATAAAGGAACACATTACACGAATGTAATGTGTTCTGATCTAAACTTACAGAACACTTCCACTGAACTAAACTCACAGAACACATCCACTGAACTAAACTCACAGAACACTTCCACTTTACTACACTCCCAGAAAACTTCCACTGAACTAAACTCATAGAACACTTCCACTGAACTACCCTCACAGAACACTTTGACTGATCTAAACTCACAGAATATTTCCACTGAACTAATAAACTCACAGAACACATAATGAACTTAATTCAGAGAACACTTCTACTGAACTACACTCACAAACAGGTCCACTGAACTACACTCACAGAACACTTCCACTGAACTAAACTCACAGAACACTTCCACTGAACTAGGAACTAAACAGTCTGAGCATTTAAAAAGCTTTGTCTACAATTAAAATGTAGTACAATTTAGAACATAAACAGTATAGCTACTACTCTACATAATGTTTGTTCAATTAAAATATTGTTTCATGCATTCACATATGGAGTACCTGGTAAACACGTGAGTTTTCAAGAAAATATTTGTTTTCAGAATGCACAAATATTTTTATATTTGCTGAGTTTAATTATATTTATTATTCTATCTTTCTTTTCAATTTTAAATGGTCACAGTCTATTTAAAAACAACTTGAAATACTTTACTGCCTTCCAATATTGATTGTGAGTGAGCGTAGATTATTTAGTGATGACAAAAATTAATGTTACCAAACTACCTGTCTGGAAATAAAGAAACTCTCTCAATCACATTTATAATTATTTATACCAGGTTATAGTCAACAAGAATATTGCGCCAGCACACACATTTGGCATCAAGCACTCTCCCTACTGCGGAGTTGTCCATCCTCCAGTACATGCTCCTGAGTTCTTTTAACTCTAAAATTGTGGTAACTGATCATTGGCCAACTGCTTCTTAAATTTTTTGTTCTGTATTTACTTTAGCACTGCATAATAAATATTTCATTGTTCACAACAATAGATAAAATTCCTCCTCTCTTGATCTAATTTACTACAAAAACAGTGTTTTTCTTAATTAATTGTTTTTAGAACAATATGTACCCTATTAGTAGGTATTGCTTTGGAACTCTGCAACATTTGGGGAATACATGCAAGTAAATTGTGTAATCTGTAAATCATCATCATCTGTTGACGTTTCCATTTTCAAGGATTGGCCTATATAGCCTCCTCCATTTTTGTTGACCCTCCAAGTTTCCTCTTTCTCCATTTGACTTTTCTTCATTCCTCTTTCTCTACATCCTTCCACTCTAGGTCCTCTCAGCCTTCCTCTCTGTCATCTTCCTCTTTCTCAAGGGCTTTACCTCAGCAATCTATCATTCTCATCCTCTTCACATTCTCCATCCACTGTATACTTCTTCTTTCCATTATCTCTCGTAGTGTTATCACTTTCAACCTTTCTCTAATTATTTTGTTCCTTATTCTATTCCTCCCACTATCTTCTCTATTCCTCTTGAAAATATAATTTCTGCTACCTGCATTCTGCTTAAATCATCTTTTGTCCATGTTCACGTTTCCGCTTCAAATAAAAAAAATGTTAAAAGCTCATCTTTTACATTATCTGTATTAATTAGGGAAATAGTTTAAGAATATACTATAATTTAGTTTGAATATTTAAATTTATTGGCTTTTTTATATATTTACTTGCATTGACTGTTAATTTAGGTTTATTTCAAGTGAAATTATTCAGTATGTCTAAAGTATATGTTAATTTGTTACTTTTTAATTCCAGTTTCCTCTCTAATTTCTACATGACTGATGTAATCCTTTAAATGTTCCACTGCATAGAAAATCCCTTAAATTATTTCATCTTGTCATTATTTACACAGTCTTTCGTGAACCTATAGTTACCTACATACCAAATTTTAGTAATTTCTTTTTTTCAGTAGTATAATAGTCAATGTTAGCTTAATTTAGCCATACTGTTGTATATTTAGTTGTTAATAATCATCTGGTTGTTTTTGGAATAATATTGTTTTGTGTTGTTGTCATGGTGGCAATTGTAAATAAGTGATAGAATGATTAAAAACTATGAAAAATGTTGTTCGAATTCAGTTAGTATTTGATAATTTGGCGATGAGGATAATCAGGTAATTAGTTTTCTTTCAAGTTTTAGAACGTGTTTGTTGTTTTTTTTTTTCATTTATAACTTTTGGTAGGTAAATCCTCCTACTTCAATAAAAATCAAAGTTACCTTGGTACTGGTACATTCAACTAGGTAGGTGCATTAAATTTCTTATATGGCAGATCAAAACATTACAGTTTTGACACACGCAATTTCTTTATTAATTAGTAAATTCGAGGCTGCGACAACAGGACAAATAAACAGAGCAGAAATAAATGAGCCTACATTAGGTGCAATAAGTTTCGATACTTTTGATGAGTCTAAGGAGACGTTTAGATGCTATAGGGAAAGACTGGAAAACTTTTTTGCTCAAGCTTGGTTCAATCGATGAAAATAAAGAACTGAAGGCCCGCATTTTGATTAACAGTATTGGGATCAAATATTATCAACTTCTATCGAGTCTTACAGCTCCCGATATACCTTCCTCTAAGCCTTATGACAACTTACCTTGTTGGAGAATCATCTTTGCCCAGGCCCTAATGTTCATACGGAACAACATAAATTTCTCTGCCGCGTTCAGTTACCCGAAGAATCTATTGCTGAATTTATTGCAGCACTACGAAAATTAACAATAACATGCCAATTTACCTGTGAAAACAAAGATTGTGGAAAATCTATAGCAGGTCAGTTTCTACGAGCGCAATTCATAAGAGGTTTATACGATACATCAATCAGGGAAAAACTGTTATATGAAAAGTCTTTGACATTTGACAAGGCCTGTGAAATCGCTCTTGCTCTGGAAGCGTCAAAGTTGGGAAATTTATAAATATCTCGAGGCTCTAAAATTAATGAATCCGTTAATAAAGTGTTTTCAAATGCTGGAGGTTCAGCCAGGAGAGAAGGAAAGCCGTCTATGAGAGGGAGCAACTCAATGCCTGCGAATGATGTAACTAGAATTAGAAAGTTTGATTTCAAAACTCTTGGAATCGATAATCTGTGTTTCAGATGTGGCTATGGAAAGTTATACCACATTGCTAAGAATTATAAGCGAGAAAAGTCAACTTTAAAATGCCAACTTTGCAATCGGTTCGGTCATGTTTCTAAAGTGTGCATTCAATCATTATCTGGAAACGTTAATATGAGGCAGAGAATGTACGAGAAATAGATGAATCTGGTTTTGAAGCAGAAACAGATCTTACAGATCGATTTGATGTCAACAAACTAATTGAAATTAATAACACCAAGAAAGTGTTGCTAGATGATTCAAAGTTTATAGTGCCCATTACAATAAGCGGCAGTAAAGTAGTTGTGTTTGAAGTTGATTCTGGCAGTCCAGTTAGTATTATGAATAGTAAAGAATTCAAGAATTTACAGATAGACCATGCTTTGAAGAAGACTGATGCTCGTTTCAGGACTTATACAGGTGAAAGTTTCTCTCCTTTAGGAGTTGCACGAGTCCTGGTAGAATATGATGGACGAAAATCCGTAGAGGATTTATATGTTGTGGAAACATCTTCTGCAGCAATATTAGGACGTACATGGCTTCGACGCTTATACATAAGCATCAATAAAGTAGAATCGAGTACACCTGCTGAATATGTTTAGGATCAATAAAGCAAGAAATCGTAGCATCCTACAGTGATGTGTTTGAAAAGAAGACTGGAAAAATACCCAATTACAAATGCTCTATTAAGACAAAACCTAACATCAAGCCTGTGTTTTTAAAACATAGACCTGTTCCTTACGCACTTCAAGAAAAGGTTGAAAAAGAACTTGAAGAACTAGAAAATCAAGGAATCATCACAAAAACTGAGTATTCAGGCTGGGGTTCACCATTATTAATAGTTCCTAAGCCTAATGGAGATGTCCGCCTTTGCATAGATTACAAAATGACTCTTAACCCCCAGTTAATGGATGCAAGATATCCTATACCTCTAATAGAAGGTATATTCCATAAAATGAAAGGGGGAAAGTACTATGTACCCTTTATGTGCAGCACCGGAAATCAGAGCAACATGCAAACGCCGATTACTTATCAAGAATTCCACTTCATACGATAATCGAAAGTGTATCAGAAGATAATCAAATGCTGGAACATACGATTAATTCTGTGTCATCTAGGACCGTGACTCATTCTGTAATTGTAGAAGAAACTAATAAGGATCCAGACTTGGCAAGGCTTAAACGGGACTTAATCAGTGGCAAAGATCGTTCGACAGAATTTCATATATACAAAGGTATAATATTCCGAGGGCAACGAGTAGTAATACCTAAACAAATCCAGCATGAAGTGTTACAAGAGTTGCATGATACACATATTGGCATTGTTAAGATGAAAGCATTAGCAAGAAGATTTTGTTACTGGAAAAATATTGATGTTGACATAGAGCATACAGTGAGAAACTGTAAGGCCTGTTGTGATATCAAGAATAACCCCGAAAAGGCTCCTCTTCATGTTTGGGAAGTTCCAGAGAAAAACTGGCAGCGTGTTCATATGGATTATGCCAGGCCCTTTAAGGGGCATCATTTTTTAGTTTTGGTGGATGCTAAATCTAAGTGGCCGGAAATTAAAATGATCAACAGCTCTCCTTCCACTGGATCTACAATAACGATGCTATGAGAAATATTTTCTCGAAATAGCCTTCCAGAGATTTTGGTGAGTGACAACGCTTCAATAATTACTTCTGGAGAGTTTAAATATTTTTGTATCAGAAATGGCATTAAGCAAAGATTTATAGCTCCTGGCCACCCGGCGACGAATGGGCAAGCGGAGCGGTATGTTCAGATCCTAAAACAAAGGTTAAAATCGTTGGAGGAAGAAAAGGAATCATTGAGTCTGAAACTACATTCAATATTGTTTAGGTTCCGAGCTACACCTTAGCTTGCAAAGAAACTCATGCTGAAAAGTTTATGGGTTGGAATATTTGCACCAAGGTAAACCTTATCTTTCCCCCTTCCTCAGATAAGAACAAGGTTCAACAACCAGCATGTAAATCATTAAGGATTGGTGAGAGAGTACAAGTAAGAAATTATTCAGCTTCAAATTTCTGGCTATATGGAACTGTTGTTGAGAAACTTGGCAAAATCCATTATTTAATTGAATTAGATAAAGGGTACATAGTAAAACGTCATCTTGATCAAATTAGGAAATGTGAAGTAGATATTGAACTTAGGAAATCACATGAAAACCTACTTCATTTCCAAAATTTTGCTAGGAGAGAACAGCCTGACTTCAAAAGTAACTTCACATCTAACGAAATTACAAGCAATTCATCCAAGAATACGTCTCAAGAAGTTAATGTTAAAGATGAAGTACCAAAAAAAGTGGATTGTCATGATCACCTGGAGCCGAATGAACGCCAAGTTTTCCAATCACCAGAAAGAAACCCTCCACAAGCTCCCCAACTGAGGCGGTCAGATAGGCCTAGACGCCCAGTTATAAAATTGGACTTATAGAGAAAATAATATGTGTGGGAGAATTGTTGTGTATTTAGTTGTTAATAATCATCTGGTTGTTTTTGGAATATTATTGTTTTGTGTTGTCATGGTGGCAATTGTAAATAAGTGATAGAATGATTAAAAACTATGAAAAATGTTGTTCGAATTCAGTTAGTATTTAATACATACTTAGTTATTTTAGAGCTTGTTAGCTGAAGATAATTTTTAGTAGTTACAAAAAAAACTATTATGAATAATTTTATCAGTTGTTTTTAAAAGGGCACAAATCACAATTTTCGATAAAATGATTTAAAAATGATTTCAACTTCTTTGAGGCTACATGCATTGTTTTTTATGAAAAAAAAAAAACACCAGTCCAATGCATAATTGTACTCAAGATGGCAGTAGAAATATGTAAATGTTATGAAAAGGGCATAAATCTAGGTCTCAAGCCCCTTCTAAACCAAAGACACTAATGCAACTCAAAAATTATTAAAACATACTTTTTTTTGTCAGTTTAAGGTTATTGGGATTATGATTGTAAACATGGATACACCAGTTGATGAAACAATAAGCAATTTGACACCCCAAATGCATAAAAGGGAGAAAATAGACAATTATGAGCAGAGTACAATTATTTTTTGAAAAAATATGGCATGGCTAACCCAAAAAGTAGCTGAGGACTAAACTTGTAACTATCTTGCTCTTGTCCTAAAAAGGGCATAAGTCCATTCGGTACAATATTATTTCACATATTTCCCTATAGTAGTATATACGTAAAACCTTAATACAAAATGTAGGTTAACTATTTCTTTAAAAAAATCGAACGTACTTTGAGCTTAATAAAAATAAAACAGTTTTTTCAATTTCCCAAAAGTTTGATCTCATGGACTGATGCTCTTTTCAAAACTACCTATTCAGTTCTGTTTTATTGTCATGTGAGTGTTTCGTTAACACATTGAGTGTGGAAGGCTAAATTACGAAAACATCTTTAAGGTTTAAAAATTATTTTTCATAAATATCTTCCTTTGATATTAGTAGACACAATATGTGATGAGAGACGTCTATTGTGAGGTCTCTTCTGTGATAATTATGGCATTATAATCTGAGACGGATAAACCCGACGCTAAGCCCTGAGTACAGAATTGGTATTGTTCTCAGTAATAAACTTGAAAAATCACTGAGTCAGAACATTTTATC
Source organism: Stictocephala bisonia (assembly GCA_035578905.1). Classification (NCBI taxonomy): domain Eukaryota; kingdom Metazoa; phylum Arthropoda; class Insecta; order Hemiptera; family Membracidae; genus Stictocephala; species Stictocephala bisonia. The sequence goes on from JAQJVL010000783.1 coordinate 46,559, forward strand.
ACTTAATGTTGTTTTATTCAAAAAGTAATTTTTGTTACCAGAGTAAAATAAATAAATACAAGAAAACGAATAATCAAAAATATATTATTAGTGGAGAACAAAAATGACGTCATAATCTGTGACGGGTATACCCGACACTAGGCCTTCGGATATAGGTATACCCGTCGCACCACACCCAATGTTTTAATCGATGTGATGTTTTTATCCTAGATACCCATTGTCATACTTTCTGCGCACTCATTTGGTATCATACACTCACTTTTAAAAATCACCTATTCAATTCTGTTTTATTGGCTCGTGAGTGTTCCATTAACCGATGTGATGTTTTTGTCCTAGATACGCATCGACCTACCTCCTGCTCACTCGTTTGGTATCAAACACTCCGTATACATGGGTCATCTGAGAGAGCAAGTCTACTAAGCTTCCAACAACTCTTCATCATGTGTAGCGACATCCCTACCCCGATTGTAATCACCCGATTGATAACAGCGAGCTTGTAGCATTGAAAATTACACAGAGTATTCTGTAATAATGATTCAAGCCTAATATAACACATGCTTATATTTGTATTCTTTATACTGCATGTTACATTGTCACTACAGACAAATAGGGCAGACACAAATGGTTAAATTAACCGTCAATGCAGCATAAAATTTGACCTAGAGGAGTAGAAATGTCACTGCACGGTGAAAATATCCCTCACTAACTACATTAACATTCCCTGTGATCGTATATGTATCAAAACTATGATTTCAAAGTTAGTTAACATTATTGTCTTTTCCTTGTTTACATTTTTTTAACAAATATTTATGCAATTTAAATATATAAATTTTAGTTGGTTCAAACTTGTATACTTAACATTGATTTTAGGCCTTTCTAAGGTACAAAAAAAGTCATGTGATTATTGAATGATTTCTTTATTAGCATAAAACAAATTAATGTTGGAAAGTGTTATTTATTGAATGCATTGGTTCAGTAAAGTGTTAAGTTAGGTTTATTATGATTGTTAAGTTATCCTAAATAAATAAACTTGTTACGATATAATTAATTAGATTTTGTTATTTTATTAAAGTTAGATATTTATTATTGTTTATGTTAAAAAAGTTGCCTGTAATACTTTTCTGTTTTACTAACTAACCTCATCACTTGGATAAAACTAGAAAATGTTGCCAAATTTACAATAGATTAGCTTATATATAGTACTACAGGGTTTTTCTAATAATACATTAAATTAAAACATCCATTTGGTCTCTTGTATTTTGTTCCTAAATTAAAAATGCTTCTTTTATTATTTGTATTTTTTAACAATTTCCTTCTTTATAAAGAGAATTTTAGATTTATTTTTGTCCGGTTTTTAATTAAATAGAATAGATGTATGCTTTGATAGTAAAGTGTCCATCAGTGGGTGGATGTGCCCTCCAAAACAATTGATTTATTACAGTTGATTCAATTCATCCTCTAAATCAGAAAATAGCTACCTTCAATAAAATTCATTAGTACACAGACTTCTAAATAATCAATTGTTAGAAATAAATTACAAAAAATAAGTTGACAAAATTAAATAAATAGCAAATATGAATGGCTACTCAACTGAATTTATTGAAAATGTAATAAAAATGAAAAACAACAAAAAGGAGAAAATATCGAAAACAACCTTATAGAGAAAAGGAAACCATCAACATTTACATCTTCATCTAATTTAGTAAATAAAATATTTTAAAAACATACAAATTTCAAATTAGCTTTTAAAACCAAAACTAAAAACATACTCGTAAATCCTAAATGTTATATATGGACAAATCAGTTAAAAGAAGACAAATCAGGAATGTATAAAATTAATATTGATCACTGTGAACATGAATATACAGATCAACAAGAAAAATAAAATCAAAACTCAATTTAAAGAACACAAACAAATTTTAAATACGAACAGATTGAAAAAAATCAGTAATGTCTAAACATACTGTAGAAACAGGCTATAGTTTTTCATCCTTTGAAATACTAAAAAAAAGTTAAAAATTATCAATATCTTGAAGCATACGAAACAAAATATATGAATACACTATACAATCATTGTACAGACTGCCACATGACAGATATCGCATGAAGTCTACAGACTATGTGATGGCTTGTGCGATATCGTATTCCCATGCAAGTTTGTGTCTTTAACCCAATACAGTCAACTCCCGTTTATCCGTGGGATTGAGTGGTGTGGCTGATGAGGATAGTGAGAATTGCGGATAAGCCGCTAACTGGTTAAAAGAAGGCTAATAAAAGCAAAAATAAATAGGTCTGTACTGTATTATGATTTAATTAACAATTATATATTTGTATTATTTATTGTTACATTGTTTCATAATATCTGTCACTGTCAACTCGCCGATACCGTACTGAACACTCATCAGTTTACGGGAACGCCATTTTCGATTTTATTTATGAGTTTCAATTTATCATTAATTGACAACACAACCTTCTTTCTTTTGTTTGACATTCTAAATATTGTATTGTCGCACAAATCACAAAATCTTACAATACACAAGTAAACGAGGTACATTACAAGCTAACAAAATGCGAAGAAATAAAGACTTAACTCACAACGCAAGCACGTAAACAACAATCCCCTCCACCTCTGTGCTGCATACGAGCTATTCACAAAGAAGGCCAATGAGCAGCGACTGGGATGACTCATGCGCCCATCCACGCCCCTGCCCCGACACTCCTGAAGTAAAATAACATCAACAGACAGAATTGGGCGAATTTTTGTTTCACCACATCGGAAAAACTCTTCTCTACCCGCTAGTACAGTAATTTTAAAAATGGTTTCATATGTACTGTACATTCTGTATTATGTCAAACGGAATGTACAGTACTGTATGTTTCCCTGCTTTATTTTAAAAAGTGTAAAGTGTAATTAATTAAAGTAGAAATTATGGTATATTACTCTGTCAAAACTGTAATAAACTGTACAGTATTAAATTTTGTACTGTATTTACGCAATTAAATGAAAGTTTTATCAGCTTGAAAATGGTACACTACTATGTATTAGTATCTAGTATCTCGTGGATAAAAGGGAGTTGACTGTATTTCAGTTCTGTTACACATTTCGCAGCAGTGTTCAGTAACATATTGAATGTTTTAATGTGATAGATGTAAAAAACAATTAATTGGTCTAAGTATTAAATATTGTGAGGCAAATAAACAAATATGGAAGATTCTGGGTGAAGGGTTCATTGGAGAAGAGAAGAAATGTTCAAATATAAATTAAATAAGTGAGTCATGAACTTGAAACAAAAGTTAAAGATCGTCTTATTTAACCAGGGGAAGTTAGCGCTAAGGAGCCCTCACTAACACTTAAACTGGGGACCAAGGGCTTTACGTGACTTCTGAACCACAGGAGCGGCGGGGCAAAATCTATTAGTGGTCACATCGGGAATCAAACCCGGACCGGCTGCGTGACAAGCCAGCGCCTAACTTGACGACTGGAGCAATTATATGATGTGTTTCCTGAACTGTTAGAAATAATAGGTATTCAGAATACCATAGAGTAGGTTGGTTATTCATCGTCTAATGAGCTCTGTTAGTATCAATTTGTACACATAATTCTACAGTATAGATGATGTAAGTTAACAAATTGTAATCTGTTCTTTGGCTTACTAATGACATATTTGGCCACATAGCCTTAAAAATAATAAACTATAAATGTTGAAGAACAAGAACATCTCAGGATGAATAGCTTATTTTATTTTTCAGCTTTGTAGCCAAATTTAAACAACAATTCTACAACTCTCAAATGAGGCAAAACAACAATTTATTCAACATTCAATGTCATGTGATAAATTATTATGAAACTTGGTATTTGGCAAACAGCTCTCTGCTGCTCCGTTTCTTGGCCCAAATAATAATAGACTATTAAATTACCAGTCATATTCTTAATAACTTGATTCTAAAAGTTATTAAATTGATGTTCTTTGGCAATTTTCTTCCCAAATTGCTACTTACAGTATTATATGTTTAATTGAATGCACATAACACCATAATTTAATTTTACACACATAAAATACAGTATATTTATTTTTAATTATAAAACTTATTGGTAAAATAAAAATCGTTAAAACATTATTTTTATATCCATATAATGTTGGGCATATTTTGAACAGATTTAAGCAGAATATATTTAGATACAAGCCATCTAGAGAGGCTCGACTGAAGCTTCTGCAATGAGACAGGTAGTTCTCTTTCCTCCTTCAAAAAGTTCTATCTTGCCACGGTAGTTGCCTGCTAGTGCAGCGTTCAGAGGGAATCCAGCAGTGTCCAGTGTTGAATTATTGAAATGGTACACTTTCTAGTACAGACCAAATCAACATTAATACTGCATTACAAATAACTTTATACAATTATTATTTAATTTTAGGTTAATTTAAAGAGCTCTAGACCAGAAATTAGTAGTTAAGAGAGATAGAGCATCTGCAAACTTACATAACTTATACAAGTCCACTAACACCTTGCAGTAAAGAACACATAAAAAGACAAAACACACTTTCCTCAGGTGAGTAGACTGCCACTGATAAACATTTGTGTTAGGTAGTAAGTAGGTTAGGTGGTTGATAATTTATCAACTTTCTTTGTAAATGTCTGTCTAAATAAATACTTTATTATCTTAGATACATTTTTGTCTATTGCATGTTAATGTTAGGAAGCTCAACCGCCTTTTTCTCATTTTATGTATCATTGGTTCTGAAATGTCTCTTAACCTTGGCGATTATATTCCTCAAGTTAACATTGTAAATTGCATTAACTACGTATTTGACAGTATTTTCATATATTAGCATAAACTAGCCCCTTCCAATAGTACTCTTGCCTCAACTTAATAAAGGTGCGACTTGTATGATCTGACAATCTCGAGAACTATGCCACCAGTAGCGTAGCCACTTGTAGGATCTTCCTTATTTGTTTTAAGGATTTAATTTTCACTACATGGAATGTCAGAACAATGCTCATCCTGGGAAAACTGGATATTGTGATGGAAGAGTTGGACAAATATAACTTACATGTCATAGCTCTCCAGGAGATCAGATGGGCATTAAGTGGCAAATTAAAATTAAAAAATTACACAATATAGTGTAACAGCTGCGACCATAGAAGATTAAGGATAGCCATAAACAAGATTGCTAATTTATAATTCGTAAATAAGAGGCTGTGATAATTTATAATCCAATAAATCAAAGCTGTAGAAAGTATGTTGAGAAATGAAGAGAAAAGAAGCACAGCTGTTTGTTGATTTCTCTATGTAATTAATTTTATAGCCTTTGTTTACATTTGTTAAAATTAAAAACAGATGCTCAATAGTGTTAAATAAAATGGCCTAATTTATCAAAATCACTACTTGCTGTTCCTTTTTAAGAGAGAGTTTAATCACAAAACCTAATATTTTTGGTACTGAAACCCAGGAAATTTAACACAATCAGACATACGGTACTGTATAAATGAAGATAACTCATTATTATGCCACTAGGTAAGACCTTATATTAATAATTGTCTCGACAACACACGATAGCCTAAACAACACGAACCTAGAACTCACAAAGGCTAGAGTTATTTATTTTTGACTGTTCAATTAGTTGATCACTCTGATTACTAATTCAATTTCTTTTTTTTAATAGTGATGACTGACGACAATTCTGATTAGAAATCAACACAATTAAAAAGAAAATGAAAAAAGGAAAGATGTGACTAAATTCAGTACAGCAATAAACTGTGGTACCTTTACTGACATTCCAGAATATGAATACAATGGTATTAGACGTCAAGAAGCCTTAGATCGGCTCATCACTCTTGATAAAATTATAAAAGAAAATTTGACAGATACAGAATATGAGACTGATGTCAAGAGATGTGAAGAATATATTGACACTGCTAAGAGAGCTATTCTTAAAGTGGTTCCTTCAGTTCATGGAAAGGAATAAATCACTGCCAGTTCCCAATTTGACGTTAACAGCAAATGCCGACATGAATATACAGACAACACCAACCAATGTTACTCCAGCTCCACTACCAACTCTACACTCCCGTACATTTTCTCCACAAACTCTTGCACATCGGAGAGTCACTCACCGTGAACTGTTTAGTTTTAGTACTGCAGACACAACTGTCTCGGTCTGGCTCGTCTCATTATGTGATTAGTTGATGTACGATATAACAAAATTATATTTGAAAATTAATAATTTTGAATTTAGAAGAAGCTTGTGATCCAAATCAAAACAAAATGAATTTTTGCATTCCAAAATGTCTCTGTGATATCATGCTATGCTCCAACAGAACATGCAGAGGATAGTACCAAAGATGAGTTTTATGACATGCTTGAACAAATAACGGTAGGTATACCTTACCAGAAATAAAAAATCTGAAAGTTGAAGCTTGAAAAACAAATTTTGAACAATAAAAAAAAAAAGTTTTGAGATACTCTCAAATATAAGAGAAGAACTTGAGTGTTTTACTCTCAACAATGATTCTAAAAACTTCATTAATTGGAATTAAATGAAATGCATTGTGCAGTCTGTGATTGATAAGACAGTAGAAAATTGGAAAGGAACAACAAATTTTTGATCAAAGAAGGATGTAGAAAAATAATAGAAAGAAGAAGGAACCTTAAACAGAAATGGATAGCATCAAGCACGTGAGAAAATAAAGGTAGTTACCAGCATTCAAACAGAGATGTTTATGAGAAGTTTAGGAATGGTAAGAGAAATTTCCTTAAAGACAAACTGGTTTGAGCTGAAGAGGAGAGAAAAACTAATAATGCAAGATATTTGTCGGCACTGGTGGCACAGTGCTGTAACCCAGCTACTTGGGGACAAAATGTTTGGGAGATTGTAGGCGATGGTTGGATGCTCGGATCTCTTAATATCGACATGGCGTCCGCCCAATGGTTGCTATTAGTGTGGACACTACTAGAGAAGTCTGGGGTGTCTATGTTGGGTGGTAATCATTGTACGGATGTTGTGTGGGGGAGATAACTGAGTATCAGGCTTGTAAACTAGCTGAAAATCAGACCAACACTACCGACAAGCCATTCCACACTACGGACAAGTGGTTCGGATTCCACGTAAAGCTGTAGGTCCCTTAGTTGCCCTGGCTGTTGGGCTATTAATAAATTGCCCTTTCTGAGGAACAGTTGAACTCAGTATATCATCAGACTACACTCATCCACACTCATCCTACACTCATAAAACCATTCATATTCTCCTTAAAATACGCACAACTTTGTGTCTGCGTCTCATATGTAAGAATAAGTAAGAATACTCATGAGGGATTAGCTGTTCTTCATTCAATCGGAGAAGCAGAAGTTGAATGGTTACGAAACATGCATTTGGTTCTGTGACGGAGATCAATATTTAACCACTAAGACACAAGTAATTTGTACTTTAGATTTTATTTTATTTAGACATTGTTTATTGGTGTTTTTAAAATTTTTATTAGTTTGGTGGCTGGCTTTGATAGCCATGTGAAACTAAAATTAATGCTCTAACTTTTGCAAATGACGTCCTGGTGCTAATAGTCTTAAAAAATTAATAGAGGAGTTGATCTCACAAACAAGTAGGACTGGACATAAATGTACTAGAGAATGTTGTACCTTCTTCTGTTTTCAATGAATATTTTACCTGAGCAGAGCCTGCATGTTTTGTAGTGTCTCATCACTAGACTTTCTAGGAAAATTTGGAAGTATTTTCATTTTAAAAAGGAGAGGCGGATCGGCTTAGCCTTACTCTACCCATTCCCTATAGACCATTGATATGGATGAGGAACTTGTTCAGACACAGTAAAGCGGAGACCTAGTACAGTACAAGGGGAGCATTACAGATAAATACTTCCAGTCCAGTCCGGATATCGAATCTGTGCTATCTCTAACCCAGGCTCAAAGGGTTGATGCCTTAGACCAGCCAACAGCTCGGCCAAAGAACCAAAAGCAAGATGTAATGTGATAACAAAGCTAAAACCTATTAGTTCTAATTTACCTTTGGTATGGGGCATCCTTTTATCCCCATTTCTGTCACGAACGGTGTCCATGGCTTGTTTTTCTCAGCTATGTGATCACATAGGTTTGCTTCATCTATTACCATCTGATATTCCCAATTTCCATTAATCTGTTTGAATATTGTCAAATGAAACTGCAACAAAACACATATTGAGTTATCAACATTTTTTCTACCATGGCTTTCATTTTGGTTTAAGGGTACACTTTTAGTAATTACATATAACTACTATATATATATATATATATATATATATATATATATATATATATATATATATATATATATATATATATATACCCTATACATAAAAGATAGGGAATCTTCTAATATAAAACCCTAGATTAATTGAATTATACATGTATAATAATTAGTGGTTCCAATATATATAAATAGTGAAATCTGGTGGTCAGGTTTCTAGGAATAGTTTGGCTGCTTTTTAAGGTAAGTGTGGAGGTTGATTTTTTTAAAGAAGTGTTTTGCTGCTCTTTATTATTATTTTACAACAGTTCCCAGTATCTAAAGGAACTGTCTGTTCCTTTGTGCTAACATGTTGGCCAGGGTTGCCACCTTTAAAAACAATATCAGGGCCTTACAAATTGGCCATATCTAGGCCAGATTCTCCATGAGTCATAATACAATGTAAATAACTGTATCTACCCACCCACCCTTCCAAACTGCACACATACATTGGTATCAGTCCACTCACCCTTCCAAACTGCACACGTACATTGGTATCAGTCCACTCACCCTGCTATACTGCACACGTACATTCATATTAGTCCACTCACCCTGCTATATTGCACACGTACATTGGTATCAGTCCACTCGCCCTCCCATACTGCACACGTACATTCATATTAGTCCACTCACCCTGCTATATTGCACACGTACATTGGTATCAGTTCACTCGTCCTCCCATACTGCACACGTACATTCATATTAGTCCACTCACCCTGCTATATTGCACACGTACATTGGTATCAGTTCACTCGTCCTCCCATACTGCACACATACATTGGTATCAGTCCACTCACCCTGCTATATTGCACACGTACATTGGTATCAGTCCACTCGCCCTCCCATACTGCACACAGACGGTTAGTATTAGTCCACTCGTCCTCCCATACTGCACACATACATTGGTATCAGTCCACTCGCCCTCCCATACTGCACACAGACGGTTAGTATTAGCCCACTTGTCCTCCCATACTGCACACGTACATTGGTATCAGTCCACTCGCCCTCCCATACTGCACACAGACGGTTAGTATTAGTCCACTCATCCTCCCATACTGCATACGTACATTGGTATCAGTCCACTCGCCCTCCCATACTGCACACAGACGGTTAGTATTAGCCCACTTGTCCTCCCATACTGCACACGTACATTGGTATCAGTCCACTCGCCCTCCCATACTGCACACAGACGGTTAGTATTAGTCCACTCATCCTCCCATACTGCATACGTACATTGGTATCAGTCCACTCGCCCTCCCATACTGCACACAGACGGTTAGTATTAGTTCACTCGTCCTCCCATACTGCACACATACATTGGTATCAGTCCACTCACCCTGCTATACTGCACACGTACATTGGTATCAGTCCACTCGCCCTCCCATACTGCACACAGACGGTTAGTATTAGCCCACTTGCCCTCCCATACTGCACACGTACATTGGTATCAGTCCACTCGCCCTCCCATACTGCACACAGACGGTTAGTATTAGTCCACTCGTCCTCCCATACTGCATACGTACATTGGTATCAGTCCACTCGCCCTCCCATACTGCACACAGACGGTTAGTATTAGTCCACTCGTCCTCCCATACTGCACACGTACATTGGTATCAGTCCACTCGCCCTCCCATACTGCACACGTACATTGGTATCAGTCCACTCGCCCTCCCATACTGCACACAGACGGTTAGTATTAGTCCACTCGTCCTCCCATACTGCACACGTACATTGGTATCAGTCCACTCGCCCTCCCATACTGCACACAGACGGTTAGTATTAGCCCACTTGTCCTCCCATACTGCACACATACATTGGTATCAGTCCACTCGCCCTCCTATACTGCACACAGACGGTTAGTATTAGCCCACTTGTCCTCCCATACTGCACACGTACATTGTTATCAGTGCACAATTGATTCAAACAAATTATTATATAAAGTATGAAAGGGAGTTTGATTTGAGTATAAAAACTGATGAGTCCAGAGCTTTATAAAAGAATTGTAGCTGTCATTAATGAATACTCATTATTTAACAAGTACCCAGCAGAGACTTGCTATTTAGTACTTCAACAAGTCTCTGTAGTTTCCATAGTATATAAGTGAAATTAAAACAGTTATAATTTATATAAATGAAATACAGTTTATTACTAAGTTATAGTAATAGTATAACAAACAAGTGAGTCCATAACATTGTTAAATAGCTACTATAACAAGTAATGTACTTGAACAAGTCTAGCTCTTATAAAACAAACCCAAACCAAAGTTATTAAATGTTATCTAATAGAAAAAGGATAAGCTAAAAATACACAGAATATTGTGGTTGAATGTGTCCCATTTTTAATAAGAAAGTATTATAAATAAACTACTCTGTAAAAATGTTAAATAATTACTAAAACAAATTATTAACCTCAGTCTTGAACTTTGGCTAATCATTTTGATAAAATTAAACAAATATACTAAAGAGAGGCTTTGTGTTTTAAACTTTTTTAAAACTACAATTTTCATTGCTTTGATTAATTTTTTGTTGCAAGTTCATATTTTATTATTTTTCATGAGTGAAATTATTTATAAAATTTAAGTCACTCAGTGTAAAAATTTAAGTCATGATTTTCTTTCAATGGCCTTATAAAATATAAGTTTCCTTTGGAAATCAAATTATTGGGACAGCCCGACCAGGGCCCCATCATGAAGCGGGACAAAAGTGTCTAAAATCAGGACAGTCCCAACAGAATCGAGACGGGTGGCAACTCTGATGTTGGGATGTATTCTAGTGATTGGAGTAAGATCCAATCTAAATTTGATTGAATAGTAAAGGCCCTCCCACCCACCTATACACGTACGGCGGTGATGGGTGGGATTGGGTTCATATGTACTTATGATATCAGAGAATAAACCACTTTAAATGTAATATAAAAACTAGTAAATATGTTCTTTTCTGTAAATGAGTTACCTTGACTCCATTGGATGTATCTCGTGTTAGACCTGCGTCTCCAACTAGTGCTATTACAGACTTGCTCCTTTTTTCAATTACCAACTTATCCAAATCAAAGATTTTGTTTTCTGTTCCTTCACACGGCTTCATCCCACCATCCCAGAAAATAAAGTGTTGGTTCTGAAAACATATTTACATATTGTACAGTTTATTTCCAGTAAGGAAGCCAACCAAGTCCATCATGAGCATGACTTCTGCCTTCAAGTAATCAACTTCCTCAACAGTGTTAAGTTGAAAAATGTAACTGTAATGAACTGTACAAGTTTGTTTAATTGCTAATTATTGTTAAATATTTATTCATTATAATATTGTTATTATTAATTGCTAATTGAATGATTCAATTTAATCATTCTAAACTTGATTCGTTAGAGTTACCAACCAATGGTCACTGGTGCTCATGATGTAGTGGACGGGACTTGTAACTGTGCTGCCAGCCAATGCCTATTCTCTTCCTAGTTGCCATGACAACATTAAATGGAATGACACAGTGGGAGAAGAGTAGTTCTCTCTCTCACTTCTACCACTCAGTCCATCTTTCCCCATCTACTTTCAGTAGCTTACTTCCTAAACGGCCCATCTATTACTGTAAGTATACTAAAGGACTGGAAGGCTTGTTAATAGCTTAAATAGTTCCAATCACTTACAGTTCTGATTAACTTCATTTGCAGTGTATACATACTAAGAACTCTGTTGTTTTTTTATCCAAGAGTGGTTCCAGAAATGCGTTGTGATTTCATCCTGTTAAAATACTATGCATTTTATACACTTGCTCTATTTTTGCCGAGTGTTATTTAAGTTATCCTTGTGAAAAAGTAACAGCTAGGACAGTACCTAAAAATATTATTGATTTACTAATGATAAATTGAATGTGCTTGGTGTTTGGTTTTTCTTCCTGCTGAATGGCACTGAGTTGTTTTATCAGGATTACTAATATTCTAGATATTTTAATTTACTGCAAATGAGGACATTTCTTAAAGTTTTGAGAAGTTCATTTATTCATCTTTTGTTGTATGATCTGCATAAATTTGTCAATTAATTGTTTTTATGATTTTGAAAGAATTATGAGAGGTTGTTTGTGAGTTGTACAAATAATATGGGGCCACATTTCACTAAGCTAATTATTATATTGTGACATCTGATCATTTATTAGGATGAATGAATTGTCTTTGTTGGTTTGTGTGTAGTCACCTAGGGGGGAGGTGCCCCCACACCCCCTGTATGGAATAATCCTTATGAGATGCGGGGTCTGTGAGTTCACGTCCTGAAATGTTTCAAGATTTAGTCTGAAAATAGCTTATTCAAAACTTTCTAAATCTTTTTTAGTAAATAGATTTTATTATATATTTACTCTTAAATCAGTTAACGTATTTACATGATAGATGCACTATACGTTTTTTTTAGCATGGGAAAGTTACTGACAGTACTTTTAACACAATAGCATGTATCAGTCTATCTTATCATGGACCCTCAGGTACAAAACAGTTTTACTTTATTCAGAAATAGCAAAAATGTATTCAAATAGATTAACAAATAAATCTTTTGAGATTAGAAGGGAAAAGGCTGCATATTTTCTTCATATTTTGGCCAGATTGAGTTCTTTTGAGCTATGAAGATCTCTTTGAGGAATAAAAGCTGTTTTGAAATAATCGTCAGGTATTGCAGTCAAATGTCATCGACTTGAATTTCAAGGGATAAACTATTTCTTAAATCGCATGTTTTGTAATTATTGAATGATAATCAATTAATTCACATTATAAATAAACAACGTTGAAAATAAAATATTACAATAAATGTAGTAGACAACATGTTCAAAGAAAAATAATAATATTACACAACATTTAGACTACTTTCCGTAAAAAGTCTGTTATTTTGAATTGTTTTCATAAATTGAACACGTTTTCTCAATAGTCATGATAGCAGAACACATAAAACTTCTCATGGATAGCAAAGTACTTACAGGTGTCTCATTAGTTGGTCATTTTCTGTACAAGTACATTTTTTTTTAAATAATGAAATTTATTCCTTTATAAAAAAAACCACATTACAGGTTTGAATTACAAATAGGAATACTAGGTGGCTACATTTACCAGTATTTGTGGCCAACCACTTAAAACTAAATTTTGTGAATCTGAGGAACATCGTACTAACTGGTAATGACCGTACAATAGAATTTATTGTCAGTCTGCAAAAAAAGGCAAAGAAGTGCAAAAGAAATGAAAATGTAGACAGCAAAAATGAAAATATGCTGTTTCCGGTTGGTTCCATCTTATTTTAAAAAATTTACTTTTGCCCATGCAGTGCTTTAAGAGATGATATTTGAACTATAATGTTTGGCTTTGAAGTATGAAAGTCAGGATTTTTATTATTTGATTTTTAAAGGTCAAGATTTCACGAGTTTTAATCATAAAACTAAAAAAAAATATTTTTACTCCTTCTTTTAATACTTATTATTATTATCATCATTTATTTTATTTGTCCTTCTTATTATTACTATCATTGCTGTACTAACACAATATTTTTATTTGAATATCCGGTTTGAGTTTGTTCTGGTTCTATGTAGGGTGGTTCTTGTCGGGCGGGCGGTGTCAGTGTGTGGAAGTTTTTTCTCCTGATGAGTATGTTAGGTCATAGAGACTAACTGTAACTTATTTTAGAGGGTAACTGTAGACATTTTTAAAATAAAATAATACAACATGAAAGTTCTCATCGCAGTATGCTGTTGAAATTGTATAGTATATGAGTTTTAGTTCTCCCCTCAAATAGCTATTAGCTAGAGCAATACTGTATTGTAATGAACAATTTTGATTTAATAAATAAATAATTTTTTCCAAAAATGGAGGTTTTTTAAGTGTCAAAATGTATGTTCACACTTAGAGTAAATTGCACTGTGCTCAGATCCATCCTAATTTTACGAAGATAACACATTACGAGTAACCGTACTTACTTTAAAAACATGCCTCGTATGATTCCTATAAACTCTCATACATAATTACAATAATAGAACTGGTAGGTGATTATATTTTATAAAGTTTATTTAAATAGAAGAAAACTTCAAGGGTTTTTTATTACAAAATATTGTACTTTTTAAAAAAAATATCAAAAGAACTCTACATTATAAATAATGCCTTTTTAAAAATGTACTAACTAATTATATGAAAATTCCATTGCAGACAGTTTTTAACATGCTTCTACTAGAATAAAATTTTTTCATTTAAATCTTTTACAAATGTATGGTTAAGTCGCTTGTCCTGTTAAAAAAATCCTAAGAATCAGAAAATAATATGTTAATAACAGTAAGATGTGGATAATATTTTAAAAATACTTAATACTTAATTCATTTTTTACATGCATAGTATTTATAAAAATAAAAAAAACATTGTTTTTACCAGACTTTTTAATAAACCTGAAGTTCCCAGAATCAAAGTTAAAGACAGAAATGATAAATTTATGTGAAAAGCCATGTTGCTGTGTAAATCAAAGTGAACTCTCCCATTCAAACCGACCAACGCGCTTCGTGCAACAACTGATAGGCATCAAATAAAACATTTTACAATCTTTAATCTTATTACATGTTCAGTTCACTTTCCCACGGTAATTAACATCAATTCATTGATATAAATCAGTAAACAGAGGAAGTATGAGTTTGATCTAATTATAGTCATCACCTGATTGTCATCTGTTAAAAACGTTTTTAAAGTAATACTGCCAGTATTTTATAACTTCGTAATTTATACCTACTGTCAGCATAGAAATTATATGTACCCAAGTTTGAAGACTGTTTACTAAGAAACTAGGAGGCCTAGATAAATCATATCACTAATTCCTTTCCTTGTTTAGTTGTTTATTATGAAATATGGATTTTTAAATTTTATTTATAAGTTGTATTAATTTTTATCTTACTTAGAAGGAAAAAAGTACTGGAATTATAAATAGTTTTCACTATGCATCAACTTCACAACTTTATTATTCACAAATTTATAAATTTATTAAACTTATATTTTAATATGTTGTTGACAGCAGGATGAAGTCAAGGTTCAGATGTTGTGTAGGGAAAAGAACTGAGTGTCAGACTTTTCAGTTAGCTGAAAATCAGACCAACACTACGTGGTTCAGATTCCACATAAAGCTTTAGGTCCCATAGTTGCCCGGGCTATTGGGCTAATAATAAAAAGTACTTTCTGAGCTAAGTGGAACTCAGATAGTAACAATGACTACACTCGTTCATCTACATTCATCACACTCAGTCACCCCTCATATTCGCCCATATCTCTACGATCGGCATCTCATAAATTAATAATGAATAATAATGAATAAATTTAACATAAATATGCAAGAATACCTTTTCTTAGGAAATTTTGTTATAAGTTAAACAATGTTTGTTTCATTAAAACCAGATAAAAAACTAAACAGTACTACCAAACGTAAATTCATGTTTTACATAGCAAGTTAGTGAGCTGATTGATCGGAACATCTGTTTATTTAAGTCATTAAAAGGTGTTAAGTTTCTGGTATTGTTGGCATTTATTCGTAACTAAAAGAACCCTTGAGTTACCTTGCAATAAAGCTTTTATCAAATATTCACCAACGACTTGCAGAAATAGGAAGCTTTACACACAAAAAACACAGGTAACTCAGGCTGGCTGGTTTCAATAAGAACACCTGAATAGGAAGAATCCTTTCTGGTGCTTCCTAACAGACATATCAGACCATCCTAACAAAAGTACTAGATAACTTGGTTTGTAATTGAATGTTACCAATGCAACAGTCTGGACTGTATACATTAACAGCAACTTCATCCTGTCCATGTACAACGAGTTAACTCACAGTTACCTCGTGATTATCATCCCTGCTTTTGTCAGTAGTTTATATACAAATGTGCGAATCTAAATTTCTTGATGAATGTGTTTTTCACGGATGGGACTTATTTTTTTAAAACAGTGGTTGTTAGTTTCCACAACACATTAATTTGGTCCATTGAAAACGTACAATTACACAGTATCGTCACCAAGATTAATTTTCTTTAAATGTTTTGGCTGGCATAGTTGGTGACAAATTGTTTGTTAGTTTTTTACCAAATATTCTCAAAAGGTCAGCTATATTTACAATTCAGCTCACCTTCCACTTATTCTCAAGGATTTAACACTAAACACCCGCAATAATCTGTGGTTTATTATAGTTGATATGTTAGAAACTACAACTAATGGGTAGAACATACAACGACAAGTGGAGAGGCCGAGTTCCTTGGCCTGCTAGGTCCCACGACCTCAATATCTTCAACTTTTTTGTATGGGATCACATAAACTTACTGGTTTATGACACTCCTGTAGATAAAATCGCAGAGTTACGTGCCAGAATGGCAATGGTACAATCTTGCAAACCCCTGATATTTTTAAAAGAGTCTACCAGTCAACGAGGAGGCGCTTGGTTGCATCCATTTTTAAGGAAGACCACCAATTTGCAATTGTTATAAGTTTTTGTCATTGTTGTGAGAACTACCCGATTTTGTTAGTGTTTCACTTCTAAAAATATAATTAATTCTTAAATAAAAAACAAAAAAGATAGCCCTAATTGTTTAGTCATTTAGTATGATTGGTATGTAGCCGTTTGACTATCAATAAACATATTTCCTAAGTAATGTGTTTATTGTTAGCAATTAAATCAATCAGCTCCTTTAGTTGAAATCAGCTGCTCAGAGTTCAACATGTTTGAAAACTACACTTGCTATTATGTAATGCTTTAAAACATAGTTTTGTGTTTGGTAGTTTTTAACCCAATTTTTATGAAACAAAGACTGTTAAACTTATAACAAAACTTCCTTAGAAAAGTATTCTTGCTTATTCTTTGTAAAATTAGTCAGTTCGAGTTATTTTGGTTGAAAAATTTAAATTTCTGTCATTCTGAAACAGGTCGAAGATTTTGTTGATATTTTATTTTCAAAAATGTATACCAGAGATTAATACAATCCTCAAGTTTCATAACTTTATCTAAACTGGTTCGAAAAGTAAATCTTTAGGTAAAAAAACACAGACAGAAAACTACTGGTTTTAGGACATACCTTCCTATGAATGTTTTGCCCTATTTTCATATGTACAATTACATCCCAAATTATTTGATCACTTTAACTGAACATGAACATTCTGTACAAGAAACTCTATTGTTTTTCACAATGTAAGTTTCTTAATTGTAAAAGGTTATTAAAACTTTGAAAAATGTTGATTTGATTCACCTCCCTTCATATTTTTCTATTTTCTTATACAAGTCACTTGTAAGTAAAGATTTAAGTGTTATCTAAGAATAATAATAGACTTTATTAAAAACTAACAAATATGTTGCTACTAAAACTATAAAAAGTAGGAGTTTTACCACCTTTTTTCACCACCTATAGCCTTTTCATTCTAAATAAACATTCTATAGCCTTTTCAAAGTCTAAATCCCTTTTATTAATCATTTTTCTGTTTTCACTAACTAATATGCATGGAGGTTAGTAGAAATGAGTGCTTCTACAAATATGTGTCTGGTGAATGTTAAATGTATAATAAACTAAACATTATTAACATGGTTGTATAAGGTTCATTTAACTTATTTTGATACATAATTTAGCAGTTTATTTAACGGGAATGTTTCGAATATAACTTTAAAGAAATTAAATTAATTTACAAACAAAAGTAATTAACTGTAAAAACTGTCGTTGATAATAAATTTAAGCTCAGTAAAAAACTTTATAATAATTGACGAATTGGAAACTGGTTTTTATCATTAAATATTTTAAATTAATAAAATATCATTTTACATGATTGAGGATGAATATTTAAGCTGGACTATGACTTTATTCGTTGTTTTGAAACAAACAAACTGGCAGTTTTTCCAATATTCGCTATAGACAGTAGTGTATTTTCTAACTTTTCCCCTGGCACACATAATTCTTGAAGTTTTTCACGAAGAGTCTTTAACAAATCATCATGTGCTTTACACATTAAAGCAACTTCATAGGACAGTTTCCTTGGGTTCCAACACACAAACTTCAGCTTTGACAGAGCTTTCTTTTTGTCAGGATCACATGAAAGATCCTCAACTATTTTCTGCTTGTTCCTGACTTCCTTAATTAGTTCTAAAATCAAACCTTCCAAATGATATCTTTTGCTTACTGTCGTGCTGCTTGAATTTGATGCAAAACTAAAAAAGTGTGAATTTGATGATTGTAAAGAACTGATTTCCTCTTCTTGAATTTTTTTTAGAGTTGAGATAGACGTTAATTTTATGTTAATTGTGTCTTTTTTTGTACGATCTAACAAAAATTTGTTATTTTTTAAGCTTACAAGATCTTTTTCATAATTTATGAGTTGTCTTTTTAAAGTATTTACTGTTGATCTAGCTTTATCTGCTAATTCTTGTAGTCTTTTGTTCTCTTCTGTCAAATATTTTGTTTCATCTGACATCAAACCTTTATTTTTCTTCAAAACACTTATATTTTGTTTTAAATCAGAAATCACTGCCAAGTTTTCTGAGATGATAGAGTTAAAGAAACTTTTCATCTCATTAATCCGATTTGTATTAATAAGTTTTAGTTGAGCTAAGTGGGTATTCTTACTTTCTTCTAGTTCAAACATTTCCATTTCATGTTTCAGAGTTACATGTTCGATTATACTATCAAAGTTTCCTTTAAATTCTAGTTCTCTTTTTACTTGCAATTCTTTAAGTTTCTCTTTAAGATTGTCAAAGTCCTCAATATTTTTTTTCTTTACGTTCTTTAATTTTTCCACACAGGTAAGGTTTTCAGCAGCAAGATTCTCTTTCAGTTGCCTTTTTTCTTGCAGCAACTCTAACTCTTCCTGTAGATTCTCTTCTTCAGCTTTCGTCATTATATTTTTCTCCAATTTCGTTAGATCATTTAAACGTATGATATGATCATATTCAATGTACAAAGCCTCTTGATCGTTTTCTTTAACTTTTTCGTAATATCTCGCTTGGGCTAGCTCCATTTCACTATCTTTATTCGTTAATATGGCATTGCTTACCTTAATTTCATGGCGAGTATTTTCAAAAATGGTTTTTAACTTATCTCTTTCCAATGTTAAGAAACTTCGTTCTTTACGTTGATTTAAAAGCTTTTCAAATAAAATTAGTGTAAATTCTTGCAGTTTTTGAAAAGTAAGATTTTGGGAATTTATTTCAATTCCTTCAATGACAATAGGCACTACTTTCTTCTTTTCCTTTTCTTCCATTTTTAATAATTTAGTTTTTATTTATCAAGCGACAACTCAGGTTCTATAACAAAATATTTCATAATAAGAATACATTTAAAAAATATTTACTAAATTACATAGAATTATGACACTTAATTTCTAAATATCCATTTTTTTAAGGTGGTGCAATTGGTTTTTGGTGAGTTAATCATTTCCCATGTTTATAGTCAAAAAAATTACCTCTCCTTTAGAAAGGAAAACTACCACATTAGAACTTATGGCCTTATAAAGTGGTGAATTTAGCAGATTTTATGGTGAATTTAACCAATTTTATGAGACAAAACCGTTCAAAGTACAAATTTAATTTTTTATAACTACGTTTATTACACATAACTGAAGGGATTCACAAGTTTTTCACTAAAAAAATGCATAAGTATTTATAATTTTAAAGGTTAAAATTGTTACCTTTAAAATAATGAATATTTTTACAATTTTTTAAAATGAAAAAGCTGTTAATCCCTTTAGTTATATGTAATAAACGTAGTTATAAAAAGAATAAATTTGTACTTTGAACGGTTTTGTCATAGTTGATTTAAAATCGACTAAATTCACCACCTTATAAGGCCACAAGTTCTATTGTGGTGGTTGAAAAATGTTTTTTGTATTTTCCCTGTCTTAAGGGAAGATATATTAAATAATTTTGATTATAAATTGGGAAATAATAAACTCACCAAAAACCGATTGCATCACCTTAAACGTTTGGGTTTGCAATTGTAAAAGTATACCCCAAAAGTACCCCAAAAAAGTTTTAAAGTAAAGTTAATCCGAATTATGACAAACTCAATTTAGAGGAACTAAATCAAGTAATATCTGAGTGAAAATCTCCTCAAACTTATGTGTTGAGTAATTTACTATTTGAATGAACTTTAAAAATCTAAGTGTACATATTGATTCAAGTGTGCACAAGTGTAATTCAATACACATACATCATATATTTTCCACATACATCATAACTTATATTAAAATGAAATTTATTTATGTTCAATTTGATATCTATGAACTCTTCAACACAGTCTATTTTCAAATTTAAGCATACAATTTCTGCAACATGTTTATGCTTTCAGTATTTTCAATACAGCTGCATTAAATATTGTTGGTGTCTTTCATCTTGAAGATTTCGTGGGTCCCTTAAAATTTGTACTGGGGTAAAGAAGAGATTTTATTATTTTCAATAATGTAAAAACACTGATAGGATTTAATGTATATTTAAAAATGACAATGGTTTTATATTATTGTGGAAGCATAACGCTTTTTAGCTGCGCTCTACAATGGACCACAAAAACAGCTGCTAATTTGAGATGCAAATTTTAACATTGGATGAGAAATCTATGTGTGTATGCTTATATATAGATAATGATCTTATGAGAATTAAATATATTTAATCATTAAATTTTTTAAGATTGCTAAGTGTTAGTATAAAATATTTTAATCAAACATGACTAAAAATACGGACAATTGTTTATTATTTTTATATATAAACAATACCACTGTACGTGTATGGGCGGGCAGGTGGGTAAATACCTCTGTATGTATAATCAATATCATTGTACGTGTTTGTGTATGGGTGGGCGGGTGGGTCAATACCACTGTACATGTATGTCTATGGGTGAGTGGGTAGATCAATACCACTGTACGTATATGTGTTTAGGTTAGTACCACTGTGCGTGTATGGGTGGGCGGGTGGGTCAGTACCACTGTGCGTGAATGGGTGGGCGGGTGGGTTGCCCATTAACTCTGCCTGCCAGGAGGTGTGTGTAGATGAAGGGCTGCATGATAGAACGAACATGAATTTAGTGTTTATCAGTTTCGTAGTAACTGTTGTGTGTAGTGACTGATGATGGAAACTTTATTTTTGAGAGGCCTCATCAAATAAAAATTAATATTACTGAAGTGTTTAAGTCCTTTAACACATTAAAATTATAATCCCTTCCAGTAAAAAAGCTTCAAGAATAATACAAATAATAAATGTTTTTAAAAATGGACGACCGATTCGATATGCAGTAAAATTAGCTTAAAAATTAATTAACCCTAATATTTTTGAATATTTCAGATGTTTCAACAAGCGAGGAGAGGCTGAACTATAGAGTTCTTCAAGGCTCCATTCTTAGCCTGCTCCTATTCTTGATGTATGTCAACAGTGTTGGTTCAGCAGTGCACAAAGGGCGACTAGTCCAGAATATTAATGAAACAACTCTCTGTTTCACTACAAATTCAATTAATGAACTAAAAACTGTGACTTTTTAGATCTCACAACTCCATTTTACAGTTTAGCGAGCTCAATCTCAAAACAAACCCAGAAAAAACATTGTTCATTAAATTCTGTTTACTACAAATCAATCCATATCATAATCCTAAAGTTTTCTTGCAAAAAGTCCACAAAGATGGCATTCCAATTAGACCACTATTTAACTTTACCACGTCACCTACATACAAAATTGCAAAAACTAGAAGAATTAATTAAAAAACATATTAGAGTCAAAAGAAACCACAGCCTAAAAAATACAATAGATACAATTAGTAAATGAAATAAAAGAGGGTCTCCTTTGATGAGGAAAACCTATACACTAAATTGGTCGGTAGCGTAGTTGGTTCAATCCCAGCTTCATGTGCTAAAGGTTCTCAGTTCGATCCCAATCAGAGTCATAATACATTTTGAGAAGGATCAGCTGATAACCACCAGCTGTTCATCTGTCATTGGGCTATTAATTAATGACACTTTCTAAGGAATAGTCGGCCTTAGTTTGTAACAATTCACTCATCTACACTCATTACACTCATTCGAAATCTATATTCATCCATATCTTGATGATCAGCGTCTTATGAATAAATAAAAAAATAAAAAAAAAAATAACATTCCAGTTAAAGAAACATTAAACATTCTTGAAGATGATGATACAAGGAAAAATCAATTCATAAACAATAAATGTATACAGCAATTAATATCTCTTCTTACAGTTGTATTAGAACAAAATTATTTTGAATATGAAGGGGAATATTTTCAACCTCAAGATGGACTAGCTTTGGGAAACTCTTTTTCTTGCATCTTAGCCGATCTATTCTTAAGATATATTGAATACAACAATTCACAAACGAAAACAATAGATTTTTTTTTAAATCACTCATTGCTACAGATATGTCAATCATATATTTTGCTTATACATTGGAAACCAAATCCAAATTTTCAGCACATATTTAGATACTATTCATCCAAACCTATGGTTAATATCTGAAATAGGAGAAAATAATAGTTTAAATTATTTGGATTTAACCATGACAAAAGTTGACTAGAAATTTAAATTTAAAATACTTGTACATAGAAAACCCACAGCTACTAACCATACAATACACCCGACTTAAAACACCCAATGAACCAAAAGTTAGCAGGTTACAACTCATACATCCACAGATTATTAAGTGTATCAATGGACAAACAGGAGTACAACAATATTAAAAACAAGATAAAGCAATATTAAAAACTATAGCAATAGGTAATGGATTAATCAACAAAATTATAAGAAAACAAAAACGAACAAACTGTAAAAAACAAAACAATAGCAAGCCAAGCAAATATGTTGAAACAGAATTTGAAGAAAACATGTACCATATCTACAATAACTTTTTAAATCATCGAGGAATTTACAAAATAGAATGTAAAGACTGTCCAAAACACTACATAGGCCAAACAGGCAGATCTTTCAAAACCATATTTAAAGAACATATTCCCGGCAAGAACTGTGAATCAAAGTTTCAGATCATCTAACAGAATATGGCCACAATATCATAGAAACAGAAGAAACTTTCAAAGTGTTCAAATTTTCAAAAAAGGAATAAATAAATGGTTCCAAAGAATTTGCACAAACTTTCCCCCATATTAAACACTAAAAAAATAAAAACTTGGAAAATTACCAGTTTGATCCCCAAATATGTTTTTTTTTCATATCTAAAAAAACCAATCAAGTTAGAGACATGCTGTTTTTACTAAAATATTTTAAATTGTAATTTACATCTTTCCTGAAAATTTAATCAAAATAGAGCCGTTGCCCATAAAAATAAAAAAAATTAAATTTCAAAAAAGTGAAAAAATAGTCTGGAGATATTGGCTAAATACACCTACATACCAAATTTCATAAAAATTGATCCATCTTTGGTCTCCAGCGAACCGTACACAGACAGACACACATACGGACAGACATCAACATTTTTTTTTCGAAAAAAACACTTTTTTGGTTCAAGAGACCAAAATATGGATTTTTAGACCAACTTGTAACAATATTTTTTTATGGACAATCACAATACTCTCTCTATGCTAATTCATATGGGAGAAAGTGAAATGAATGTTTTGAAGAGTTTGAAATTTATAAATCAATATAACAAGATCCTCTCCAGATATTAAATAAACAAACTGACTTTCAAAGTAATGACATTTTTGACACAGTTATACAACACTAGCAGAGTACCCGTCCTACGTACGCGGTTTACTTTGATTTATATTGTGCTTATTGTATTCAGTAATGAAAAAATATGGATGAAATAAGATTTAAATCAGTTTTAATAAGTACATGTTTACAGAAAAAGAAATTTTTGTAAAACATACTTATAAACAATATTTACAGCTTTGTCCCCTTTGTGAAAATGTGCAAGTTCCTTCTGCTTGAAACACATGAGCACAAAAATGTGTTGTGGTTAGGTTTGGTCCAGTATTTAATTGAGGACTATGTAAGTTGTTTGTTCATTCTAACAGCTGATTAATGAAACTATTATAAACAATTAATTGTCAAATTGGTATTGCCATAGGGTTTGTATTTGTACTTGTAGTATTTGTACTCAATACTACCGTACGTGTATGGGTGGGTCAACACTACCGTATGTGTATGGGTGGGCAGGTGGGACAACACTACCGTAAGTGTATGGGTGGGCGGGTGGGTCAACACTACCGTACGTGTATGGGTGGGCAGGTGGGTCAACACTACCGTACATGTATTGGTGGGCGGGTGGGTCAACACTACCATAAGTGTATGGGTGGGCGGGTGGGTCAATACTACCCATGGTTACAGAAAATACATGGGCATATGTGTAGACACTCACCTTTTTTTTTGAAAAAATCGGTTTTATCATCCACAAAGTACAAATGTTGCTCCGTGAAATGATAGTCGAATGGTTGTACCCTGGATTGGTGCTCTAATTGAATTTCAAAATAAATATAGACTTTTGAGTTAACCATAGACCCTAAGTATTTACTTGCAACATTTCAGCCGAATTGGTCCAGTAGTTTTTGAGTGATTGAGTAACACACAGAAAGACAGACACCATAAGATTTTTATATAATAGTAAGATATAATACAAAATAGAAAATCAAATAATTCATTAAATTAAGGTTGGCAACGCCACTCTCTCCATGAATCACCAACCCTCTCTAAATTTTCTGTTGGTGGTTAAAACAGTCTAGTGAAGAAATTTTAATTTAAACTTTGGTGTGTAAATTGAAAGCTCAGAGTGGAGTGCAACTGAAAATGAAGTACATTCTTGGAAACCAGTTGTGCTGAACAACATAAGATTGGCGGCGGAACAAAAAAAGAGATTAAGTAAATTTTTCTACAAATATGATATTCAAATTTAAGGCTGTTTAAATATTTGATACACCTCAATATGGTCAGTGGCGTATTTAGGGGGGGGCTATAGGGGCTGTAGCCCAGGGCAGCAGAATTTAGGGGGCGGCAAAGGAGTTGGAAGTTACCAGGCATGTAATGGTATTTTGAGAATATTTGAAAATTAAGGGCGTCAATGTCAAGTACAAAGTACTGTTCTTTACAAAATATTATCAACTTACGGCTGTCATCTAACTGTGTTACGAATGTACTGTATGTATAGAGCGAGAGCGGCAGAAGTTGTGTACTTTTGTTGATAGGCAGGTCCGGGGAAGAGGGGTATAGGAAGACGTATGTATGTATGTCTGATGTTCGCCGCCAACTCGCACCTCTACTCCACCCCCACCCTGAAACGGCCTCGAGTCTATTGTAAACTGTTCTTATTTCTTTCAACAATTCTACTAAATTAGTCATATTACAACATTTGTAAACTAAAATACACCACTAACATTTCAATTAATAACACGATTAAAATAAATTGGTTTTAACTTATAGTGTTCAGCTTATGTTGATACCTACTACCTACTAAGTTTTTAGCACAACATTAGCTATGATACAAACAAAGGGCGGGGGGGGGCAGATAGCCGCTATCTCCCCTAGGTGACAAAACGTGAAATACGCCACTGGGTGGGGGGGCGGCAAATTGTGTCTAGCCCAGGGGCGGCAAATCTTCAAATACGCCTCTGAATATGGTGCGGTAGTTTTGAAGGTTTGAAACTGTGCAAAGAGTCTTAAATTATCTAATATAATCTTTAGATTAAAACTCTAAAATATTCTATCCAAAAAACTGTATAAAGTACAAATCTATACAACTGCTTTCTTTATTAAAATTGTTGTGTTTTGTAAAGTATGGGTTTCAAAACATCATAAGTATTATTTTAAAACATGACAAATATTTATATCACATATGATTAAAAAGTGTGAAGCAATACAATTTATAGCTTTTTAAATTTTGTATTAAAGGGCGTTTTTCAGGAACATATAAATTTTGATCAGGATGGGGCACAACTCATTACAAACGTTCATGTCCGAAAAAATCTGGAAGTAATGCACTAATTCTTACTTCAATCTCTGCACTGTGGAAAATAATGGAATTAAGAGGAAAATATTAAAATGAACAACCTATACGAGTACATTCAGACAACAAAGGATTCATTATAATTTGTCTAACATGATAGCTTTGATTAAGAGCAAATACATACAAATCCATCTGGAGATATAGTAAAAATCCAACAATCAAAAACATTGGTTGTTGAGAACATCCTTAAGTGTCAGAGGCTATGGAACTGACTGAGGGAACAATAGCTTCAGTTCAGTCAATAGCTGTAATTGGTCCTTAATGAATAAATAATTTATGCCTTATTCATTTATTTATCAGCTATTTATTAAATTGAACAATTATATGAGATGTATTATTCCATAACTTTTACACAATGAAACACTTGATATGATTGCCTCTAAATTATAGTTTTATTTGGCTCAATAATTCTCCTAATTAGGATAGTTTCAAATCACCCTACACTTGCTGGCTACCGTTGTCAGAGGAAGACTCCATGGCAGACATCTACAAAGTGATAAATCCTACCGTCTACCTGGCTAGGTGTTACGGCTTAGTTCCCTTTTCTTTTGAAAGGAAAGAAATTAGATATATCTACTTCATTGTAACAGCAGTAGATTCAATGTTATATTTCTGGGGAATCACTAAAGTATACAATTCAATGTATAACAATACAATCCTCCCAAAATTTGAAAAATTGATGTTGATTTTGCAAGTTACAGCTACATCTTCAGTCACTATTTCTTCTTGGATGGCAAATTTATTCAGATTCAAAAAAATCATCGACATATTTGAGGACATTAAGAATGTTGAAAAGCTCTTACATTCTTTGGACATGGATGTTGATGTGAGATATCGCAAAAAAATACAATATTACTTCATTTTTGGCATTGCATTCTTGTCCCTACAGAATTTGTTAGATAACATCTTTCTCGGAGAAAACATAATTGCTCTCTTCATTATTTACACTATTGCCATGCTGACCCTAAGTCATTTTTTGCTCCTTATCTGCATGTGCAGGAATTACTATGCTTTTATCAATAACAAACTCAAAAGCTTAGGTGAACTATCTCAAGAAGGGCTTACTGATATTGTGAAACTTTCTGAAGAAATTTTACAAAATCGTTGGGCAAGAAGAACAATACCATTCCAAGAAAGACTTGATTTTTTGAATATATTGACAGTCACTACAGAATGTCACAGTGAATTGTACAGAATTTGCAATAAGATCAACAAATATTTTGGACTGCAAATCCTTTTGAACGTAACTGCAAATATCCTGAATGTAACAAGTATTTGCTACTACGTGCCTGCCATTGTGATTGACCAGACGGACAAGCCTCATCATTACATGATTTTGAGCATAAAATCTGTCTTGTTTATAGCTCTTGGCGCATTTATTCAACTGTGGATCATGGCTTACATTTGCTCAGCAACTAGTGGCGAGGTATGAGTACTTTACCAAAATCCAATAAACTTTACAAAGAAACACTTTTTTACATTCCCAGACGCAGTAATTGATAACTAGACACTAAATATTATTTTTCTAGCTGTTATAGATCTTGAAGTTTAAATTGGAATCCTTTATAAAAAGATTTTGAAAGAAATTATGAATTTATTCCTGCAAATGTTTAACAATACACAAAAAACATAAGTTAATACAAAATTTAGTAATGAGACTGACCATACTTTCTGTAACTGTGGCCTTAAAAAAAATTAAATATTTTGAGTCCAATTATAATCAAACTAAGATTTTTACTCATTTCCAGTACGATAAAAACTGAGCTAAAACGCAGATGTAGTTTTTGCTAAATGTACAGAATTCTTGGTATTTTGAAAGAGAACTTGGCCAAATCATCACCAGCAATTCCAAAATTGAAATCATTCATAATAGGCATTTTTGATAAGCCAGTAAGTTCATATCATGTTATAAACCATGTCTAAGTTATGTTAGGTTATCGTAAATATTGTTTATTACAAAATAAGATACAACTTTTTAGCATAGAAGCACAAACACAATAATTCTTCAAAATATACATAATAATCTAGTGAAAATATATACTTTTTACAAAAATGCTATAGTTAATATTTGTATGTAAGTTTTAAAGTCCTACTATAAAATTAAATTACTACTTATTGTTTATTGAGACAGACTATATTATTAAAATCTTATTTAATGTTATACATCCAGTAAGAAACGAGCTTGAAGAATGATTAAAATATTACTTGATTTTTATTATACAGACAAAATTGTAACATTATATTGTAATTTTAAGACTTTTTAAGAATCAAATATTTAACCAATTAGATTCAAACACTTCTAAAATATAAAATTTTTTGTAACCTTGGTCATGATTTTTCAGGTTTGTAATAACTTAATACTTGAAAATGTCAACCTTGTAGATTGACATCCCTAAATTATTACTAATTATAAGATAACAACAATTCATAGATCGTAAATCCAATATAACATTTATTTTTTAATGTAACACAAACGTTTTCGAAAGCAAAGCTTCCATCTTCAGGTTATGTGTAAATAAAAATTATTATTTTTTACAACTAGAAAAATATATAAATGAAAAATTTATTTACACACAACCTGAAGATGGAAGCTTTGCTTTCGAAAACGTTAGTGTTACATTAAAAAATAAATTTTATATTGGATTTACGATCTATGAATTGTTGTTATCTTATACTATTTCCAATATTTGCTCATATACGTTCTATTACTAATCATGTTTCTTAGAATATAATATAAAAGAATGATAATAACTAAACAATGGTTATGTGTATTATAAGAACAAATTAATAAAATAGTACCTTTTGCTAAACAGATACGTGGCAGCTCATAAAATATTTTTCAGGCTAATTCGGTAGGAATTATTATCCATGGTATGATGAACCAACCAAAGTTTTCCATCTTCATTGAACAGGTAAGTAATAACTCAAATAAATAGCATTTTGAGTGATGTAAATAAATAATAGGAAATAAATAAAATCATGACTCATATGATTTATTAAAAATAAAAAAATACTTGATAAATGAGTATTTTTTTAAAACAAAACATTTTTCCAATCTGTACATTACCAATACTAAACCCATAATCAGTGGCCAAGTAGTAAAGAAATCTTCCTTGAGCTAAGGTTCGATTCCCGCACCAGATATATAGATTCTCAGATATGAGATGCCGACATAACTTTGTGTATTTTAGTGCAAATATGAATCATTATATGAGTGTATGATGAGTATGAATGACTTGTTTAGTCAAGTTACTAACTGAGCTCGAATTAAGCTCAGAAAAGGTCATTTATTAATAGCTTAATAACCAGGGAAAATAACGGACATACGGCTTTATGTGTAATCCAAACCACATATTGGTCTGATATTCAGCTAATGAGCTAATTGACAAGCCTGATACTCACTTCTCTTGCCTATACAACATACGAACCCTGACTGCCACACAGCATGAACACCCCAGAATTCTCTAGTAGTGTCCACATCGATGGCAACCATTGAGCAGAATTAAGAGGGCTGAGCATAGAACCTATCAGAATCAGAATCATCTTTATTTATAATCTTTGAGATTACAAATGGTGTCAAATTGTAGCCTAACCTAAGTCTATTTATACATTATGTTGGATATGAAGTTAAGAGCTAAGTGGTCCTCTGGAGATATTCTTCCAGGGAGTAGAATGGGTGTTTTTTTCAGCCACCCTTGCAGTGTTTTCTTGAGCGGTTTTCCCTTCTTCAGTCGTATCTCTTCTGGGAGGTGGTTATGGATTTTCCTTCCCATGTATGATGGTTTTCTTTCGTACATTTGAAGATGGTGATTTGGAAGGTTGTAGTGTCCTGCGTATCTTGTATGGTGTTGGTGTATATCTCCATTTGTGGGGAGGTCTAAACCATCCACATGTAGTACCACCTCTTGGATGTAGAGAGCAACAACTGTGAGAATTCCCAGATTTGTTGCAGCTGTCCCACCCCATACAGCTAGTCCATATCTTAGGTATCCTTCAAACAGTGCAGAGTATGCTATTTTGGCTGTTTCAGTGCCACCAAGTGATTTGATCTGTTTTACGACGTACAGACTAGTACTGAGTTTTTTGGAGAGATTGTCAAGGTGTGGGGTCCAGGTCATTTTTGTATCTATTACTATTCCTAAGAATGTGTCTTGTGCTTTCATGTCGAGGTCGGGAATTGCTGGAATATCGCCTGCTCTTCTCCCAAATGCCAGCTGGCTTGTTTTAGATAGATTTACCACTAAGTCATTTCCGGAGCAATATTTATGGGCTGTGTTCAGGGCTATCTGTGCCTTCGCTGCCAGTCTATCAGCTGACCGTTCATGCAGCAGGAGAGTGGTATCATCCGCATACATGATAGTAGTGCACAGGTCTTTTAGGTGCTGGGGCATGTCATTTATAAATAGAATGAATAACGCTGGCCCGAGTACAGATCCCTGAGGTACACCTCGCTCTATTGTCATGAGATGGGACTTGTTTTCACTTGTAATTCCTCTGGTGGTGTGGAGGAATTACAAGTGAATTAATTACACCTACAATCTCCACAACACTTTAGAAAATGATACTGGAGCATGGGTAGATTTATAGGGGTGCGGCACACCCCCAAAGTTTTATTTTATAAGTTTTTCTAACATTTTTCAAAGGAACATTTTGTTTAAAAACTCAGAACATATGAAACCAAATGACAACTTACAAAAGAAAATGGAGCTTAGTAAAGTTAGGTCCGCCTTGCCTCTGGCCCATGGGATTACTTTGGCACAGTTCCAAATGACCATTTTACTGATACAAAGTGTTTTTTTAATAAATAAATTGGGTGTGCGTCGGACCACACGGTGGAAGTTATACTTCTTTGGCCATTCTCATACACCCACTCACGCACACAAACAGATAGGATATATAAATGAAATATAAGACATTTTTCAATATTATTCAATATATTTATCTTCAATATATTATACGTGACTTCATTATTATATTATACACCTATATTATCATTATCAGTAATTTCTTCGATTAAATTTCTTCGATTAACAATCGATTAATCGATAGTTCTAAAAAATTTGTTCTTACTTTTCAGCGTGACGCGGTTTCTCGACCAACATCCCATCCCAAAGTGTCTAACGGGCACAAAGAAGTATAACTTCAAAAATATTATGAAAACTATGAGTGGTTTAAATAAACCATTATAGTTTAAATAAAAAAGCTGCCTTTCACATTCTACGTAGTATGTTTTCAACTTGTGGAAAAGAAGTTATACTTAGAAGTTTACTACAAAGGAAATGAGAAATTGGAGGAAAACAACAGCAAGCATTTCTGAACAGACACACATAATTTTATAATGTTCTAATGGACAAATTACAATATACATTGAGTTTATACCCCTAAAAGATCAAAACCTTAACCATCCCATGACTGTGGTATCCATCACAGAGTTGACACAATTTAGTGAGGCAATATTAGAAAATTATTAAGAAACAACATTAAGAAACCACAATAATTATCAGCCAATCTTGTTGGGCACGATGGAACAACAGCTAACAGAAACCACCTTGCTGATCACACACCTGGTTATAAAGCCCCTTTTTTAATTATTATTATTTATTATTATTTAATTCCTGTATTCCCTTGGGGGACGTAGGGCTGCAACAAATGCCTTCCATCGCACCCGATCCTGTGCCAGCTGCTTTACTTCTTCCCAACTCTTGCCTTCCTCTCCAATCTCCCTCTCGACTGACCTCCTCCAAGTTATCTTCAGTCTTCCTCTCTTTCTACTTCCTTGGGGATTCCAATCTAGGGCTTGTCGGCTGATGTTTTTAATGGGCCTTCTTAGTGTATGGCCTATCCACCCAAACTTCCTCTTCTTAATGGTATCACCAATAGGATTTTCATTTGCTCTTCGCATCAATTCCTCATTTGAAATTCTATCTGGCCAGTATATGTTAAAGATTCTTCGGAGACACTTATTTATGAAGACTTGCAGTTTACTTGTTACTGTTTTAGTGACTTTCCATGTCTGGCAGCCATATAGAAAATTATTAGTATAATAAAAAAATTAATTAATTTTTTTATTATACTCTAGACGCCGATTGTCAAGATATTGGTGAATATCCATTTCAAATGAGTGTAGATGAGCGAATATAGTCATTGCTACAAACTAAGGCCAACTATTCCTTGGAAATTGTCATTAATAACCCAATGAAAAATGAACAGCTGGTGGTTATCAGCCGATACCTGTCAAAATTTGTTTTGACTAATTGTTATTGAACTGAGGACCTTATTTACTGTCCGGCTCAATTTATGGTCAGCTAAAGATCATTATTTAAGGTAGTCTTTGGAAGAAAGATGAATATCTTGATGGATTGGTTCTTGAGACCACATTAGAGTAGACAGGGATCGGCCACTTAAAGGACATTCTCTCAGCAACACAGTAGGCCTAACATCTGTACTATCTATATTTATCCATGCGTAGTTTGGATTCATTCTTCAACTAAGTTATTTTATAGTTGCACAGTAGGAATGTTTCTCGTTCTTCTTAGGCCCTAGTTCAACTGGTATTGGAGAACTTTTTTAATGTACGTAAAAATTGTCAGACTGCATCCACAAAACTGCTCCTGTAAATGTCCATCATCAAACCTAGTCTTCTCTACAGATATTCTGCTTGGTACACTTTAGTCTCACCCACCAACAAGGCAACAATTTGGATGTAGTAAACTTACTAAATAATTATTATGCTGACATGGTAGATAATTTAATAATTCCCAAAATAAATAATAACTTGAAAGCTAAAAAAATGCCACCTCACACTAAACTGGATGGACCTAATTTTAGATTTAATACAGTTCCTGAGGAACAGCTAATACAGGTAATCAGTTCTGTCAAAAGTAAGTGGTCCTCAGGCTATGATGGGATTCCCACTAAATTAATTAAAGATGCGAAATGGGCAATTCTCAAACCACTCCCATCATGTCATAAATTCTTGCCTTATTTCTGGAGTTTTCCCTTCTCAACTAAAAGTCTCTAAAATAATTCCACTTTACAAAAAAGGAAGCAAAAAAGATCAATCAAATTACAGACCACTCTCAATATTGCCCTCATTGTCAAAAATTTTTGAAAAGTGCATGCTAATACAATTGGCTGATTACTTTGAAAATAATAACTTATTAGATAATCAACAGCACGGTTTTAGACAGAACATATCTACAACTACTGCTATAATATCCTTTGTTGAATATATAATTAATAATATAGATAATGATGAACAAGTAATAACTGCATTTCTCGACTTAACCAAAGCTTTTTTAAGTGTGACACACTCTATTTTGTATGAAAAATTAAGTTCCTACGGAATCACTGGTAAGGATTTGGCTTTAATGAAATCTTACTTATCAGATAGACAGCAATATGTTGAAACCACACAAATAATTAAAAATAGAGTCATAAAAATAAAATCTAAAACTAGACTAATTAAATATTCAGTGCCACAAGGTTTTTTGGCATTTTTCATTCCTCTGTTATATAGGTAAATTACCACAATGCCTTGAAGAACTGAAAATTAGTAAAGAATTTCGGCTATTTGCTGATGACATAAGTCTAACAGTCGCTGACAATAATATTGACAACATTTTTCCTGGAGTAGAATCAGCAATAAACATTGTAAAAAATGAACTAAACACATTAAACCTATTACTTAATGAAAATAAAACCACTTTTGTCAAATTTTCTTGTAAGAATTCCAAAAACATGAATACAAATCAGCAAATTCCTATTACATTTCATGATGATATAACATTTTTAGGATTAGTAGTAGATAACAATCTCAATTGGTCTGTTCACATTGATAAACTATGTTCTAAATTAAGTTCTGGTATTTTTGCTATTAAAAGATTATCTCCAGCTTGTAATTTAATAACGCTTAAATCCATTTATTTTACATTGATCCACTCGCACATCTCATATGGTGTGGTAGTGTATGGGTCAACATCTTTCTGCAATATGAATAGAATCCTCTCCCTCCAAAAAAAAGCCATAAGAATTATGTTAAATCTTGATTATGATGCACATTGTAAAAATTATTTCACGGAAATGGGAATATTGACAGTTTACAATCTCTACATATATAAAACCGTTTTGCATGTGAAAAATATTATTGGCACATTACCTAAAAATTATGAAAAACATAGCTATAATACAAGAAATAAAAACAATTTACAAATAATTAAACATAATAAAGAAATATTTAAAAAGAAGCCAACTTATATTG
This sequence comes from Stictocephala bisonia, assembly GCA_035578905.1. NCBI lineage: Eukaryota > Metazoa > Arthropoda > Insecta > Hemiptera > Membracidae > Stictocephala > Stictocephala bisonia. The sequence continues at coordinate 81,048 of JAQJVL010000783.1, forward strand.
GAATACAGTTTTTTAACCACCTCCCAATATCGATAAAAAATGAAATAAATATGAAAAAGTTCAAAACATTTTTAAAAACATTTTTTGTTGAAGCAGCCTTATACAATTTTAATGAATACTGGTCAAAGACAAACTCATAACTTTATACTTTATTGATATTTTAGTTTTTAGTAAAAATTGACACCAGTCATGTATACAATTGTATATTTGACGAATAAAGAATATTTTGAATTTGAATTTGGAGAGTTTCCAGGCAACAATCCTACAATGGGCCATGAACTCCCCTTGGTTTGTATCAAATTGTGTCAGCGCAGCTCAAATTGACCTTCCTACCTTTGGTGACTTTGTATACTACTTGATGCAGAAGATGTATGATGTAGCACAGCAGTCTGAGTTGAACATCAGATTGGTGGCCAGCAGTGTAGGAACTCTATAGAGTGTGCCCTAGGACAAGGGTTCTTCTAGATGACCCTCCAAATTTTTCACTTCTTCTTCTCTGTTCGTCTACTATTTCATTTCCTCATGTCTGCTTTTACACATCGTCCTTATCTCTCTAATTCATCTTGGATCTATCTAACTGCATATGTGCTTTTCAACACTTTTAACTTTGTATAGACATAAGCACTTTTCAATACTTCATTCCTTGGTACAAAAGCATTTTTCAATGTTGATGCACCCTGTTTCATGCCATTATTTTCCTCTTCCAGAAGCATGATAAATTGGAAAGAGTCCCAAACATATGAGATGGAACTGGATGCTGGAGTAAACATTGTGTATTTTTGGTTGGTTTAAAACAGTCTTGATTTTTTACATCATAGTAACAGCTGTTACAAAATATTCTAAAATTTGTTCTGTTACTTTTCATTGATGGCAATTTTGGGGGAATGCAGATATTGTATTGTAGAGGTGAAAAAAGAAAGTTTTTCCATAATTCCATTAGAAATAGTCTTTAAAAGGACCCTTATACCTTATCAGAACATAATTACAGTGTATTCATTTAAAAAGAGCAGGTACGATAATAAACAAAAATAAAATTAAATATTTTTTATGTTATCTTTAGTAATCCTATAGGACAGTACACATACTATCTACCTCAGATTTCTTGTCTCCTGTGGCTAATGGAGACTAAAATGATCAACAACAGATTTACATAGTTAAGTTCTAAGTTATTTTCTAATGCAGAAGGGCTATTATTCTCATAAAAAGTGAGTACAAGGAAAATGTCTCGCACTGACTGAAAAGAAGGCCAGTGGCTCCAAAATGATCATAATTTTAAATTTTTTCATGTTTTTGTCTCCAGTGCCACAAGTATAATATTATTATTTATACTTTTTACATGAAATGTTGAACAAAACTAATTTTGTTAAAACTTATAGCTGGATACATTTTCAACACAACTTCTTCATCAAAGGGTAAAATTCACGGCTTATGGATTTTTCATGATTGACTTCTCTCTTATCAACACAGTGAGTACAGTAGATATATTTTGTAACCATGTATAGTCAAAGTGCTTTAACTGTTAGCTTTACAATCTTTGTTGTCGACCGAAAGTACTTTATTTCGTAATTAACAGTGTTTAATTTTTTAATGATTTGTTTTTGACAGAATATATTTTAGATGCTGATTCCAAAAAACTGTTGTTCTATTCATCCACCCGACTGATTCTTTTTTAGTAGTAGTGCACAGAACGTTGACTTTGATCATTCATCGTGAGTCCATCAAATTGACATACTGCATTTAAATAATAGTATAATATATAATCATAAATAATAACATAATCTGTCATATGACATCAACATTGTCATATGAGAGATATTCCTTTAATCCAGAATCATTAACTGTTTTACTATCATACTTTTGATACGTTTCAGTGTTACAGACCACAACCCTTGTCTAGGATTTCATTAATAAATACCTACAAGCAAAAACTATAAAAGTGGCTTAAGCAGCATAAATATCATCGTCATCCATATTTACCGATAATTTACTATTCCCAAGCTGAGCAGAGAAACTCCAGTATGGGTCAACGTTCACTTATTTGGCAAAATCAAAATAAATTGCTGATTGCTCGGAAAATATTTGGCGTGTTGTTAATGCTGCATGTCTGGAGACAGCTTCAAGAACTGCAAGAAACTACTACTAGATAAATGTTTTAATAACATTTGATGGTATATGATATAGAAGGTATTTTTATGACTATTAATCTATACATAAATATTTGTGCTTTCAAAAATACCTTAAATGCTTTCTTTATTTCTTAGTATAGTGATTTTTTTTACATCATTGTATATTTAATTTATTTTTGTTCCAGGTTACTGGAGTAGTAATAACATACATAGTAATTTTGATTCAGTTTCAAATGTCAAATGAATCATAACCTCAAGACATTAATTATAATTTTTCATTATAATTCTGAAATAACAAACTTATGAAAAAAAATTACAACTTCAATTATTAATAATAAATATAGATAGTGTTTTACTACAAAATATTTCAATAAAAGTCAGCTTCATAGATTGTACTTTTATTTTTCAATTTTACCTCATATGAATAAAGAATTTGGCAGGAATTTGCCATAGTGAGTTTTGAATGGAAACTTACCTGCACTGTACATATTTATTAACTGTGTGGAAAGTTAAGCAGCAGCCTATATGTTATAAAAACACTTGTAATATGGATGTTGTAGTCTACTTCTCACTGTTTGAATCACATCTAAGATATTGTTTGATAATGTGTGGCAACTCATCAGCTAGAAACCTGCAGCGAGCACATGTAGTTTAGAAAAAAGCAGTGAGAATACTGGCCGGCCTCAAACCCTAGGACAGTTTTTAAAGATCTAAAGATACTGATTTTGGTGTCACTCTTTGTACTAGAAGTAATCTGTCATGCTGTCTCGCAAAATTTCACGAAGCTAGGGGAGACTCACAGCTACAACACCTGATATACTAATGACTTTTCACTGCCACCCCACCATCTCACAAGTTATGGAAAACCCAAGCTACATAGGACCTAAACTCTACATCCTCCTTCCTGATAACATGAACAGAATCTGCAAAGAGAAGAACTTTAAACGAAAACTGCATGAATGGCTTCAGAACTGGTCATTCCATACAATTAATGAGTTTGATACACGGAAAACCTACTAAATCAAGGAGTTTTAAACAGCTCAAATATAAATTTTTTTCTTTCTCATTGTAGACACCTACGAGGTTTGGCTGGAAATGAACCGGAATAGTATTGCAGTAGCCACAGAACAAATGCAATAAGACTGAACATGGTACAGTTGGTCAATGAGACTCCCCTTGCACCTGCTGCTTGAGTTTCGTCTCTCACGCACTCATTCTGCTTGTAGCGTCACTTATTCTGTACTCGAGTTAGGGTTAGATACACCGGGTTGCGGTCTTGTCACCAAGCCCATCGTGCCTAGACTCCATGGCCCTTTGCGCCCCGAGCCTGACGACAATGTCACAAGAGACCAGTCACCCTTATGAAGGACATGATCTCCCCAAGTGTAGCCCTTCTAATGTCCTGTGGTTCCAGCAAAGCGGCACCCAGAGTCCTATACCTAAGAGATGAGAGAGCTCAGGTATAGGACAATGACAGAAGATGTGTATGAAGATCTCATCATCCTCCTCACAGAGCCTACATATGGAGTCCTCCGTTAGGCCCATTATCTTCATATGTCTGTGAAGAAGATTGTGTCCGGTCAGCATTCCCGTAACCTCCCTCACCTTGGCCCGGTTACAGCTCAGCAGATCTCTGCTGTAACTGCGATCCGGTCCTTGGTTAAGTGCATGGGCTCAATCCGGTCCTTGGTTAAGTGCATGAGACTGCCTGAGCCCGGACTCGGTCCTCCATCTGCCATCGTGTTCCTCAGAGGTCTACTTGGTCAATTCTTCTTTTTACCTTTTGCCAAGTGCCGGCTCCGGTCCCAGCAGAGGGCACTTTGCCCCTCTCCTAACCAATGTATCAACTCTCTCATTTCCATCAATGCCAGCATGCCCATGGACCCATATGTGTCTCACCTGTTTACGCTGGCAAAGAGTCTCCAGGACCCCCTGACACTCCCATACCAACTTAGAGCTGGTACGTGGCACCATGATCGCCTTTATCGTCGCCTGGCTGTCCGAGCAGACGGAAACTATTCCTCCGAAGCCACCTCTGTACTAGAAGTTCATGATTAGAGTTTTGTCTTGGAAGAAAATAATGTTTCAAATAAGACAACAAGTTAAGTAATTAAATGATTTTATTTAACATAACAGCAATAATTTACAATTATCTACAAGTTTTCCGCAGTAGACATTATATATAAATGTACATCAGTTCTATGTATAATTTTAGTGCTCAAGAGATTGGCACCACGAGTTCTATCAAAGAATTTGATTAATATGGACCAAAGAGTTCTCTTATGTAATAGTAAAAGCATTATTAATGGTTTAACAATAAGAAATGCTAATAAAATCATAATTTACTGAAGAAAAAACAATGGCAGTAAAATACAAATATTTTGAATATATATTAATTTTGTTTACATTATAATAACAAAGATAAAACTTGTTATATTTCCCCCTTTTTTAATAACAAATTATTTTTTTATAACAAACTAGATGGCTTCAATTATTGCTTAAACATTTGAGTTTGTTATGCTTCAATCAAATTTTAATGTTATTATTACTTATCTTTATTAATATCTGACAACAATTTTAAAATGAAAATGAGGAAATACTCATAACAAAAAAATTAAATTAAAATACAACAGACAACAGCCTATTTAGACTAAAAATGAAAATATTACATGTTAGTGTTTATTTATTTAAAATTGACAGTATTCAATATGTCTTGTTTACATATTTGACAAGTAAAGAAATCTTCATTTTGATATTATGTTTTGTATAGTTTTACTCTGCTAATATTTGTATAAAAGATGTGAAGGTAATAAAGAATATGTCAAACAACATTTTCCTAACCTAAATTCTAGTGTCAAACCATAAAAACTTGTTCATAGATAGTGCTTATTTGAACAGAACAAAAATTATAACGATTAAAATACAACCTAGGCCAACGATAAAAAACATATATCATTTTATCTTTCTCTTATGTTTTGGGTGTGCTGAGTCCAAAAATAATAGTGGGTTAGCGACCCATACGCTTTTTACATTTAAATATTTAAAATGTCACCATTAAATATTTCGGATTTTTAATGGAAAATTATGAAATGAAACGAAATCATGGGCTTTGTGGTTCATGGAACCTGCAACATTACCTTGAGGTTCCTTCTATTTTCAGATAAATCTATCTATACAGCTACGTATTTTCTTCTAAACATTTTTGCATCAATGGATTTTTCTGGAAATCCAGAAACATAAATATATTTTAATTGCCAGTATTAACCCATTGACAACTCATCATGAAATAACTCGTGACGGCTCGCCGAGGCCCTAAACCAAGATTATGAGTTTACCCATGATGCTGACAACAAACCATTATTTGACACTAAATAATATTACTTGTTCAATAATATGATATATTTAGTTTCTTAAGTCTTTAAAAATTATTATTTAATGACCAGAACTTATTAATTTAAATTTATAATATGTCAACAAAAACACTATTTTGACATTTCAGTATCATTGCGTAATCTTGACCCTGACCGTCCTACATCGTCGGCAGTTGGCACGCATTGTTGTTTGTTTTTGTGGGGTTAGTTTGTCAATTGCTATGACGTTTTAGTTAAAAAAACTATTGTTGTGTATTATTCACAGCTGTAACTTTAAAAATTACAAGATTGTGCTTAGTTATTGAAGACATTCTGTTTGTTTACATAAAATTGCTTTATCCTATATAAATACATTCATTTTCGGAATTTTATTTGTAAAATTACTTTTTCATATATATTATAGAAAATATAAGCATAACAAATAAATATTATAATTCACATATGCTCATTAAAAAAAATATTTGTATTCATAACCCAGTTTTTGACATTTATAGTATTTTACAAAATAACTTATAAAAGAAAAAAAACTAATTGAGGTACCCAAACAAATAAAGGTTTTCCATGTAAAAAATTAAATTCTAAACAAGAATATATTATCAAAACAAGGTATAAAACCAAATAATTATTTAAAAAAAAATCCTACTTTAGAAAAAATTTGTTTTAGATAAACACAAAATTTAAAGTTTTGGTTTAAAAGCATTGAAAACTAGTATAAATTGTAGACAATTTGTTGGGAATTATGAAAATATAAGGGTTTAATATATTTAAACAATAAACAACAAATTTATTTAATTTATGGTGAAACATTACACTTTCAATATATTTAATGGGATCCTTTAGGGTCAGCTGATTGCATGATAAATGAGTTACCAATGAGTTAATATATATTCCAGTTTTTCTTTTCAACTACTTTGGATATCAGAAAAAAGAAATACTAATTTCAAAATGTCGAATCATTTAATCTGAATTATCGTTCAATCATTTAATTGAGACAGCATAGCAAGGGGTGATACTGGTGTACAAAATATTGGCCTGCTAGTATAACTAAAACACGTAATAAGATTTTACATAAATCTTTACATCCAAAACGATTCTTCCATCACCTATTTAAAGTACATTAGGATTAATAAAACAGTCAGTAAAAGCATTTCCAAAATTAACTTAATATTTGTAAGGTTCAATTTCTGTGAGTTTCGACTCAGGTGTTAAGAAGTTTTCAAACAATAGCGAGTCTGACATATTTTAAACAAGTTGAGATTAAGTATACAAGCAAATTGGAGGATTTTTAACTTTATCATAAGTATTAAATACTCCATCATAAGGTAAACAAACACCAGGAAGAAATAGAAATTCAACACAGAATTGCTGCGGCAGATAGAAGCTACTGGAGTTTAACAAAGCTCTTAAAAAGCAAGATACTATCAAAAGGTACAAAAGTAAGGCTATACAAAGCAATGATTCAACTAGTAGTGCTTTATGGATCAGAATTTTGGGCCTTAACAAAGAAGTCTAGGAAAAACTAGTGACTTTCGAAAACAAAATCCTACGTAGAATATTCGGGCCAATAAAAGAAGGGGAAGAGTGGAGGATTAGAAAAAACAGAGAACTGAGAGAGCTATATAAGGAGCCGAATATTGTGGCTCTAGCCAGAAGTAGGAGATTGAGATGGCTGGGCTACATCATTCGAAGAAGTGAAGAGAAGGTAGTGAAGAAAATCTGGTCAGGAACACCAACGGGAACAAGGCCTCTGGGAAGACCAAGAATGCGCTGGGATGATCAAGTCAGGGGTGACCTGGTGAAGATAGAAGCGGATATGGAGATGGCTCACGATAGACAGGAGTGGAGGCGGCTGGTTGGCGAGGCTAAAACCCTTCTTGGGTTTGAGTGCCACAGGAGTAAGTATCATAAGTATTATGATGTAACAACTTAAAAATGAAACTTTTGTTGAACCAAGTCCACTTTTTTAACGAATAATTTTGTTTTTTCCACTGAAAACTTGAATAATGCGAGTGCAGAGCAGAGAGACAAATTCTATTAGAACATACAGGTGATAGGGTAGAGTTACAAGGTATAATTCTTCTTAGTCACTTCACTGGAAACATCATACTGAAGAAAAGTCTTGAAGAAAAAACAATATATGGAGAAAAACAAAAGAATACATAAACAATACTATAAAAATATCCATAAATAAAAATTAGTTTATTTGACAGAAGTACAGTAGACTGCGTTTGACGTTAGTGCGACAGGTTTAGTAATCCGACAGCCATGAAGATACTTTGACGGGTTAGGGAAGTAGTGAAGAAAACGGTCAGTGCACCAAATATAATCGGAGAGAATTGTACGATGATATATTAAAATGGTTAACTTAGACTGAAGCTGATCTGAGCGATCAAGATATTGTAGACGAGGTTGTAGGTCAGGTTGACAATGATAGTGACGCTTTTGAGGAGACTAGGTCAGCTGCGCAGACGTTCACCGTCAGCTGTAACGCAGCAATGTTGGCTGCTACAACTCTATTTACGTGGGCAGAAGAGAGACGTGGAATTGGAGAACATCGTCCAGTTAAAAACACTCCAAGAGAAAATGATGACTTATTCTTTTAAAAACAAATCCCTGAAGACCATCAATGACTATTTCAATCAATGGAGTTCATGTGTATTTAAAAAGACATGTGTTTTATAATTTTTATACTCAATAACAAAAACTATACTGTACTTTATAAACTCTAACAAAACATTTTTATTTTTAATACAGTAATGGCCACGCAGGTAAAATGTTTTATCATAGTAGTAAGTTTTGTTTACAATTATTACGTAGTTTTCATTCTAGTAAACAATTTTTGACACTAAGCATTTTATATTTGTATTTTCCTCAGTAGTAAAATATGTTTTTCCATTGTAGGTTCAGTAATCCATAATAGTGACTAATCCAACAAGGTTCCAGTCCCAACCCTGTCGGGTTATCACAAGTATTGTTGTATTGTTACAATTTACAATTGCACATAACCAATTTGGCCTCAGCACACATAAAAAAAAAACAAAGATTTAGTTGACAATTTGAACCTTAAAATTTATGTCCCAAGGACCTACCTGATTACAAAAATGAGCAAATAAGGTAAATAGTTTAAAACCAGGATCTAGGTTTAAAATGAGATATAAGTTATTTTAGTCAACAAAACATATAAAATAGTGTACAGAACCTTACAGTTCTAATGACGATTTAATTAAATGAAACAAATAAATAAATTAGTTTTTTTAGATAATTCTTCATAGAACTGAACCAATAGAAAACATAAAATTCCCACCATAAAAATAAAAACATTAAAAATTACATACAAAATAAACAGTAACAATAACAAATGAAATCATTGATCCAAGAGTAATCCTGAATTTTGTAAATAAGAAATTATAATGATTTTACAAAATAATCTTAAAAATATTTATTATTGTAAAAATAAAAGCTTATACTTTAGAGTCCTATGCATGATAGGCTTGGGAAGAGATAAGACTTCCGAAGAAGATAGGACGATAAACCACAAAAAGTACACACTAGTAAGAAATATTTGGATTCATAATAAATTACCATTTGTTACAGTACTGTCGTTCACCTTACGCTCTCTTTTATGACGCTTTTACTCTCTTTCCCTGTCCAGTTAGACAAAATATTAATCAGCCAGCATAACCAACAACCATATTCAACAAAAACTAAAGTAAATAATTATTTATACACTTCTTTTAGAGTTAAACACATGGTATCATAAATTTATCAATTTATTGCAAAAATATGCTTGGAAATCTAAATCTTATTACACTATCTTGATAATAGTTACATGAAATATTCACTTGGATACAAAGTGTATATCTAATAAATTTAAATTTCTTTAAGATACAACACCAGAATATACTCGTATAGTTAAATAAGAACTTAACAAACTTCCAAATTGTTGAATTTAATACAAGAATGCCATCAGGAATTTGTAATTAAATTCTACAATAAGACTCTGGATTTCAAATAATTTAAAGAGGTATCAAATCAATTAATGGTTGTTGACAAGTCTTTTGCCAAGTTTTTATGTTTCTTTCAAACTCATGATTTACAGTTCAATATTATCTAATTAAAAATTGACAGTGATTTTTTATGTTTAAAATAGATTATCAACATAACTTTTACCTTTCACTTTTCACAAAAATGTATCTGTTCAAGATTTATTATAACTTTTTAGGTATGTTTTGTGCTCATAAAGGATGTCTTGTCTGTACTCATGTCTTTCACTATAGATGTTAAATCAAGAGTTTTAAATTAAAAGTAAAAAATAATTTTGAGTAAAAAAGTAATACAGTATATTAAAAGAAGTGTTTCCTTTAAATAATGCCACAAACAATGTTGGTGCCTTACCCAATAAATAAGCCATATGCAACAAAACGTGTCTTTGTGTCTTCACAGGTCTGTGTCTTTGTGGCTTTACTTCTTGCAAGATTTGTCTCAACTTTTTTATTTAGGTAGCGCATTTTGTAGTTTTTATCTCTCACATTAAAGAAATAGCCTAACAGTTTGACTTTGACTGGAAGCATGAACATAATCAACATGCTGGTTGAACCTAGTGGTTAGCTATGCATAATAGACCCTCAACAGGAATGTTTTAGCAGTGGCAAACACAAACAGTGCAAAACTTTAATAGTATAGTTACAACTAGATTAATATATGCACACAATTGTACTTCTAGCAGGATTTTGGCAACTCTTGTCACTAATTCATTTCAACAAAACATTCTACAAATTCCTCCATATGAAAAAATTATTATTTAGATGACAGTTATCAATTTTCAAAAATAGTGACAGACATAACCACATTATCTTCATATAACACTTTGAGGTTATGTTTGGTCTTGTATTGGCAAATCAACCAATCCAACTTGAAGTAAAAAATAATGATTTAACTATTAAGTTTATAAATATTACAGTGGACTCGTAACTATCCGGATCAATGTGGTGGTGAACCGATCCAGATACACAATTAACACTTTCACTGCGGCCATGCCCAATGGGGCACCCGATCGAAGGATCCTTGTTCTTTGTTTGCTTATTCATTCAATATTGAGGTAGCGTCTGAGAAGGAATGTTGTTTTTGTCTGTAGCGTGTCTGGTACAACCTAATAACTTAGTATATGACTTGGTTTTAGTTTTTGATTTTTTTTTAGTTTGCAAGTGAAAATAGTATTTTATAGAAAATTTTTAGCACCTGAGGTAAGGTTACCGATCATAGGAGCCACAGCAAAAGTGTTAATACTATCCGGATCAATGTGGTGATGAACCGATCCGTATACACAACTAATGCTATCCGGATTGGTGCGCTGCCACATTGATACGGATAGCATTAATTGTGCAGTTCACGATTAAGTAATGCATGTGAGGATGATGACTGATCAAACATCAACAACATCTAGGTTATGCAGATTAGATGCTATGTGCACTTTTTTAAACTTATATTATAATTAGAACTATGTTACTATATAATTTGGTAAGATAAAGTTGATAACCCAATGTTAAAATATAGGCTGTCCCATTTACGATACTGCTAATAAACACAGGAAATTAAAGAATTATGACAACATTTTGTTATCACTTACAGTGCTAGTTCCCACTCCCTATTGTGAAACATTCTTTTTTAGGATTCAATCAAATCAATTAAAAACATGCAATTTTTCTTCTGATTTTTTTTGCATTTTTAACACTTTTCTTTGTGTTTATATCCTTTGTAGTTTGTGTTGTGTTTATGTTCTGTGTACATTCGTGTTGTTTTATAGTCTTAATAATGACTGAAAAACAGAAGAAAAGTTGCAGTTTCACCTCACTAATGATGACAAGGTCACTACAAATATCACTACTTGAGAAATCTGCTGCCTAATGCAATATTCTATAAATGTGGTAGAGGTGGGAAATGTAATGTTCAGCCCAATAAAGGATCGGAAACTGAATGTGCCTTCATTTGTAGCACATGTGTACTGTTATTCTCTTGTCATGCTTACAGTATTGCAAACCTAAATGATTTTACCGCTAAAGAAATAATCTACCTTTACCTTGGTGATCCGGTTAGGGCTGATTCTGGATAGTAATAATCCAAATAGTTGCAAGGCCACTGAACTTAAAAGACATGTCTTAATATATCCGAGAGATATTTTCTTGATTTCACAATAAATACAACTAATTACTCGATACAATATCAAAATCGTGCAAAGCCTTTTAACATTGTTTAGTCTTTTAATGAATGTTACTAGAATGCATTGCTACAGCTGGTACATCACCTGACAATAATGCCACTCTACAGTAAACGAAACGTCACACAAGTTTGATTTTATGTAAGTACTGTACAATCCTTACATTACTCACATATAAAATCAATTGTACAAGTCAGTATACATATTATAGTGTAAACATCATATACAAAAATGTACTGCATGTACTTGCAATTATCTTATACTGTCTGATGTTTGACATGTTTGCAATTAATAGTATCAAAAACATACGATAACTGAGAAAATGCCATTTATCAACTTTTATAAGTCAGACATTACAATTATCCTAATACCAATTAGACAGTTCTAATATTTATAAATTGTACTTTACTTTATTCATTATTATTATAGGCCGGTAGTTACGTACAGGAGGGAAACGTGGAATATACAGGAGAGTGAGCAGAGTAGAATACAAGCTGAGGAAATGAGATTTTTTAGGGCTATTAAGGGTAAAACAAGGTGGGATAGAGTTAGAAATGGAGAGGGGTAGTTTGAGAGAAAGAGTGGAAAAAGTAAGATTATGATGGTTTGGAGGCATGGGAAGAAAGTGAGAGAATTTCTTAGAAAATGAAGTTACTGGTGATTGGGGAGAGAAGGCCCAGAGGAAGACCTAGAAGGACTGATGGGATGAAAAGGGATGTGGAGAGGAGTGGAGTAAGTTCGAAGATGGTGGAGGAAAAGGAACTGTTGGGGGATAGTATAAGATGGCGAGGCCTAGTCAACACTGAGACCCGGGCATAACCTAAACGGAAGAGGATATTTAAGTATACTTTACTTTACAAACATCAATCCTGTATTGATGGTGTTTAAGAATTTTGTAAAGCCTATACCAATTTGCTGGTCGACATGACCACTACTCTGTTTATGGACTTTATTTAATAAATTAAATGCTGAATGTCAGATCAGTTGGGAATTTAAACTTTAGACCCAGCATTCTGCGGTACAAAGTCTTTGTGATTGGGCTGCCACACCCATAATTTAGTACTATACAGTAAACACTTGATTTAACGGACCCTGATTTAACATATTTCGGATTTAACAGACAGCTTACAGTTGCATTACAGCTGATATAAAGAATTTTAGATACTATCACGGAATTACGGTTATTAAGGAATTGTTATAGAAAAATTTTAATTTATAAAATGTTTAGGTTAATGACCTCTCTACAATATTTATTTGCATATTTTATTAATCTTAGAGTTAACTATGGGCTGGCAGCATCACAGTTAGTTTTGATTAAGGTGTGGCAATCTCATAACAGCTTGAAGTGAGTTCACACTGATTTAACGGACAATTGACTTAAACGGACTAGAGCCTGTCCCATATAGTCCGTTGAATCGAGGGTTTACTGTATAGTTGCATCATGCAGACAAACTGTGCACAGCTTGTAGTACTGAAGTTAAAGAACAAAATTTTGTCTATTAAAAAATTAAATCTGTTTTTAGACAAAATCATTTGATAGTGTATTTGAATGCAAGTACCTTACTATCACATCACATGATTTTTATATTTATATGGCATTTTATTATTGTTCTTATTTTATAAACAAATCCTTTTTCAAAAGGGAAATACTATAAACTATTCTATACTCCATATTATTCAATATAAAATCCAAATTTCACAATTGGATAGTAAATGTAAGAAAGGATAGTACTTGTAAGTACTAAATATAGAGCGTTACAATTCGGTCAGTTATTTGGAACATAAAAAGCAGAGCACTGATTTTCTAATTAATCTTAAATTAAAATTTCCCTAACTAACACTAAATTTCACTATTACCTAAAGAATCATTTATGCTATCGTGCCTTTTCTGTAAAATAAATGTCATAAGTTTTGATTAGCTTGCTTATATTAAAATATCTATAGGTTGTGTGAAGTTTCATCAAACTTTCTTAATAAAAATTCTTATTTTACAAGTGCTTTAACAATATACTACATTTCTTACAAATATAAATACATTAGTCTATTTTATGTACATTTAAATTAAATACTTAAAATTATAATAACAGTGGGTGAATAATTTATTTCAATAATGTAAATAACAAATTACGATAAATTAGTTAACACTTGGGAGTGTGAAGTTTGTAAATTTAAATTAGTATAGATTTATTGGTCTTAATACTTTTGAATTTTATTATAAGAAAATAAATAAAACTTAATTTGTTATAGTGTGTTTAGATCTGTTCACTTACTAAGGCCTCACTGAGCAAAGCCCATGTACATGAAATTGCAAAATAAAACTTCAACACATTTCTGACCTTCGAAAAGTGAAAATTTTGTTATAATAATCATTACATGAGCTAGCTAAGTTTCACAGAACTATGAATTGCAAATTCTATCAAAAAAAGTCGGATAGAATGAATAATCGTAAATAGATTTATGTTGCTACAATTATTAATATATAATTCATATTTACCAATTATTAATTGTAACCTATCAGGTTTAACTTGAGGCACTAGGCCTAGGATTTCAGTAGTAATGAAAGGGAAGGAGAGCAGCATACCTGATAAACTTGATAGACTGGTACTCTGTAGATAGAGACACAATCATAACACAAAGAATTGGATAGTGAAATATTTTGGGCCCACTGGCCCCTTCTTCAGTCACTAAACCTGTACCAGTCTACCAAGTTTATCAGGTATGCTGCTTTCCTTTCCTTTCATTACTACTAATTGTAAACTATAAACATTTAAGAAAAGTTATACTTGATAAAAATTCAAACTGTCAGTACAAAAAATAGCAGTACTAGGGAGTGTTAATTTATCTTGCCATTTATTTCCTACTTCATAAATTAACTATTTTTAGTGTTCCATTTTTGTTATTGATAAATGATCTATTTAAAAGTTAAAGGATGTCTTATTTTAACAAACGAAATTAGCGTCGGGCTGTATGTAAGGATAGGATTGCTCAGACAATCAGCCATCCAAGGAATATCCACACTCAATGTTGTTTGATGCCGTTATGTTGTGATAACGTCAGAACCTTCTGGTCAAGGTTATTGGTATAAATACTGCTATTCATGTATTTTTTTAAAAACAAATTAAATTTTCTAACACACATCTCCCAATGGAACTGCATTGTTATGCCAACACACTTTCCCACCTCACTTAACAACTATTTGAGACTTTTTAAAACTATACCTGCCAGTTTACGTGGACCATAGACTGTGTGTGAACTTTATTTAACTAGTGGAGTATTGGCCATCAGTTGGTGATTCAAACCTTAGTCTCTGCCGTCTGAAGCCTTAACCACTAAGCCATGGTGGCAAAAAGTATTCCGACTGATGGACTGATTTATATTTGCACAAATTACACTTTCCACACATTTTAACAAAGTTCGGTTAACTAGGCAAGCTATTAGGCAAATTCAACAGAAATTTTGGTTTAACTAAAATTAATTAACCTAGTAGAAGTAAGTATATGCAATAAAAGATGAAAAATATCTCATTTTTAATTTGGTATTTCACTAACAATCATAATAACTTAAAATTTTAAGTTTTAACTGAAAATCTTAGTTGTAAATAACTTAATCACATAACTATATATATAGTATAAAAACGAATGTATGTCTGTCTGTTTGTCCCTTATAGACTCTTACACCATTAATCTGATCGTCATCAAACTGTAGGAAGTTGGTAATTTTTCCCAGGGGAGGTTTTAAGCATGGTGTTATTCGCACTCAACTATATAGGGCTCTGCCTCAGATGCTTTTAAAGCTTCGATGGAAATCTAAGTAAGTTACTATGATTATTTAATTAGTCATCAGCTTTTAAATAAATACAAAATTAAATGAAAACTTCTAAAATAGGTTAAGCAATGCTCTTTAAAATTCAATTTTAATCAAATCAAAGCATTACTGTTTGTATGTTCATTCAGAAGCAAAGAATGAAAAAAAACTGATTTGTTAAGAAGTAATTTTGTGTTTTCGACTTATATTCCTCCAGTAATTGACATGCTTCCTGAGCAGTACTTCTACACTCAATTTATCATTGATTCATAGAACCAAATCATAAAAACGTACTACATTGACTTATGCTAAGGTAAAAAATTACTTATAATCAAATATTCATATAAATGAATTATTTTTGGAGATGCAAATCACAGCAAACGATGCAAGACATCCATGGAATCTGGAAAATATAGACAAACTATTAATCTAGCAGAAATAATAGACCAATCAGACATAAAGTATAGAGGTTCAAAAAGAAATAAAAATAATTTAAAGAAACACAAAGCAAACATCTTTTGAGATCTAAAATATGTTCAAATAATGAGAACCAAATAGTCAAAAGAATGATGTGCAACATTTTTAGAACAGTAATTTATTACAGCCAAATTAAATGTATACATTTAATTTGTGTGTCTATTATGTCTGGAAACACCCAAATATATTCTTTATTCATCAAAATATTAATTTTAAACTCTACTGTAAAACATTAGTGTGGCAAGAAACAAGTCAAAATTAAATTGTTGAACTTCACCAATTTTTAATACTCAAAGTACTTTATTTTCTGATATTGATTCCTTTGAGATGCAATTTGTGACATTAAATACAGTTTAATATACCGTTTAAAGAAAATTGAAGATACCCTCGCCAGGACGTCCCGTTAGTGTGAAATGAATAAACATTGTTCAAAAAAGTAAAAAGCCAAGTCCCTATCATGATCATAAAAGTTTTGAATTTATATTTTGATGAATTAAGAATATATTTGGGGGTTTCCAGACATACTATACACCCTTAATTTAATGAAATACATGCTGAATACCAATGCAAATATGAGCAAGGTATTTTTTTTTTTTTTTAAGTAATACTAGAAGGTTACACAACGAAAACTATATATTAACATTCTTACTTATTTCCCATTGACTTTGGTGTCTGACGTAGAACTTCTGCATGATTCTGTTGTATCTCTTGATTGATAAAAAAGTATATAACCAGTCTCTGATGATTTCTGAATATCTGATGTAAGCCCATAGAAGTCTTCAATAGCAGACTGATCGATTTTCTATGAAACAAAAATTAACATCAATAGCCATTCAAAGTGTTTAAAATGTAATAATCATCTACCATAAGTCAATGACACCAAACAATTCAACTCATGAGTGTTCAAAACAGTCCTGTAAGGTAAAAATATACAACACTTAAAGCAATGGAGCTCAGACTAGCTACACATCTATAAGAAGCGAAAAGCCAAAGTTACAAATTCAGACTACATTTTTACTAATTTTGCTATCTTGGCGCAGCCGCCGCTAGTTTGAGCTTGTTGCACGGTAGCCTAGAGTGAGATAGAGAATGACAGACAGGGTAGTGTGGCTGACTCAAGAGAGGGTAGATTACAAACTGCCATGAGAATGAGAGAGAGGAAACGGTGCATAAGGGCAGAGGGGTACGTGGTAGAAATTATCAACCAGTGCTATATATCGACAGCCGCGCTAAGCTCTTTCATCTGCTACAGAAAGTCTGACTGTTTCCCAATTTTTTTTTTGCTTCTTATTGTACTGTATTCATTTTGCTAGATTAGTCATATAGTCAAAAATATAGCATTCTAAGAAACCTTCTATACACTTATACATAGTAACTAATGAAATAACCTATTTCTTCTTATCAAAATTTAGTCTGACAACTGACAAAGTAATAGAAGTCCTGTATATAAAAAGTAAATTGTTGTACATTCTAGTCTATTTAGGCCCCCAGCTGGTAATTATTTTACAGATATCAATTTGTTGTGTAAAAGCGTACCTTGGATACCATGTTATCTATAAACATTAATATTTACATTAAATTGATCTTTAATCATGCATATTGTAGACTTTTTACCATATATATAGGACAACAGTTTTTTGTTCAGGTTAAACAACAAACAAAAAGTATTTCCACACACTTTCAACATAACCTTGTCGAATATATAATGAGTACAATTACACATATTTTTCAGAAATATTGTGAATTTTCACTAAATTATAAATCATTTTGTAACAAACATTTGTTACATAAAAATTAGTAAAAAAATTCTTTTGTTTAGTGTTAAAATATTTAAATTACAATTCCAGATAAATAAAGGTAAAGAATTTTCCATGAGAATAATTAGTTTATTATTCAAATAACAACACTATTTCGTCCGAACACAATTGATGTCTTCACAATTCTAATAACAAATTGATAATGTGACAGAAAAGTACTTACATCAACCATGTCATCATCGAAGAGAAGCCAAAAGTCATGACTTTTCACGATGCTGATGTAATGGCCTCTGTTTGGTCCACTGCCACAGTGAATTACTACAGCCACCAGATTGTACATGCGGTCTGGATTGACTGCATCATCTGACTACACCCAATAAACCAAAAAAATACTAATTATACACAATGCTATTAGGTAACCTTTTAATTGACATTTATTTTTTGTGAAATTTTTTGAAAATGTCTATTTACCTAAATGTAATGTAACTGATTTATTGATCTTATAATACTCCAACCTATCAAAATCAGTGCCAACTCTCTTCATACTAGAATATGGCATGGATAAATTTAGTTTTAACTCTAGAACACACTCAGAAGTACGACTGTATTGGATTTAGCTGAGTTTAAGTGTAGTCAGCAAACACTGTTGGCAGTTTGAAAACATTCAAATTAAAGGGCTACAAGTAGTAGCCCTTAATTAACCAGGATGATAGTAATAGAAGTGATAGTCTTTCGGAAATTAATTTAACCCTTTGGCTTGTTTTGACATACATGGTTTGTTATGATTAACATAATAATACCCAGCAAACATATGAGTTAAAACGGATGAGCGATCTAAGGCGTTGTAATGTGGCCAGGTACAGTGCTGAGAATCCTCATTTCATATCCAGCATAAGCTGGTACTTTTTACCGTGCAACTGTGTAGAGGCACTGGTCTATGACATATTTGTGTATGACCCAACGTTATTCATCATTAAGACGTTGATCGTAGAGATGAGCAAATATGAGAAGCAAGTGAGTGTGATGAGTGTAGATGAAGGAGTGTAGTCTTTCTTACTAAGGTAAAATTGTTCCTTAGAAAAAGCCATTTACTAATAGCCCAATAGCCAGGGCATCTAAAGGACTTACAACTTTACATGGAATTCTTACCAAGTAGTTTTGATTTGATTTTTAGCTAACTGACAAGCCTGAAACTCAGTTCTCTTCCTTACACAACATCTGGACCCTGACTTCTGTGGTAGTGTCCACGTTAACCAACCATTGGGCAGATGTAATTATCAAAGTATACATTAACTCCATTTGATAATTAATTGGTTAACGGAAGGACAAAATTGAGAGATAACGATAAGTGGATGAAATTCTAAATTAAAACGTCTAAACTTGTATAGTTGGAGACATGCGTTGCGTGATGGTGGAAGGGCATTACTTGCACTCCAGCCTGGCTAAGTGAATATCACCTGATTTGGAAGGCCGATTACCACAGGCAGCAATCATCCACCATGACCATGATAAGTCTAATCTAAGTATGATAATAATGTAGAATCTCACTTCATTTTCTTCTTTTTCATAACTATTTAATTCAAATTTTGCTTTACTACCAAAAAGCCAGCTCTGCCACTAGTTCAGGACTACTGCATTTTTAAGTCTCTGCTTCCATTCGTAAATTATTCAGTAGGTCACGCTAAGTGTTGTAAGGTGTATTTTCCGATCTGTTGGGCTATAGCATCCACCACAGCTCTGTCGAATTTGTGTTATAAACTGCCATATATTTCTTTATAACTGATTATTGCCTATTAGTGACGCCTTCTAAATCACGCTGGCCTTGACTTTTGTGATAAAATGATGCTTACTCTAACAAACTTTACTAAGAATTGTTTGTTTTGGGATAGAAAAGCAGCTTGTACCCTTTTTTGATAAGACCTTTTGGAGTACACACAAAAATAAAACAAGTGTAGAAATATTACAAGGACACTAGTCTCATATTCAATCAATCATAGTTAAAGATCAGAACAAGAATGGAGTGGAATATAATAGGAAATTGCAAAGAGTGCATTCAAACTAAATACTGCTTGAATTTACCTTGAATTAATTTGTAGTGGAATATAGTTTTAGTTATATAATAACTATAGAATATAGTCTATAGTAAATAAAGATTGAATATTTTGTATGATTATTACAAAAAGAATAATCTTGTATGATTTGTAGTATTGGGGTCAGATATTATTGGGAAGCTAGGATTTTTTTAGGTTTGAAGTTGTCTGAAAGTAGTAATCTCCGCCAAACCTGTAGTACAATCTGGAATATAGGCTTTGGGACGTTTTACAAGCTGCTCTTCTCTCATCCCTTCTGCGGCTCTTGCAGCAATAATAAGTAACAAGTAACCCACAGGGCGATGCTCCTTCAATAAGTGACAAGTAACCCACAGGGCGATGCTCCTTCAATAAGTGACAAGTAACCCACAGGGCGATGCTCCTTCAATAAGTGACAAGTAACCCACAGGGCGATGCTCCTTCAATAAGTGACAAGTAACCCACAGGGCGATGCTCCTTCAATAAGTGACAAGTAACCCACAGGGCGATGCTCCTTCAATAAGTGACAAGTAACCCACAGGGCGATGCTCCTTCAATAAGTGACAAGTAACCCACAGGGCGATGCTCCTTCAATAAGTGACAAGTAACCCACAGGGCGATGCTCCTTCAATAAGTGACAAGTAACCCACAGGGCGATGCTCCTTCAAACAGTTAAAGAACAATTCAACAGTTCAATTACAAATAATCTAAGGTCTCTATTTGGAAACTTTACTTATGCTGATTACGTTATTACCTTACCAACATTCAGATCTACCACAATTTATCTGGTAATTTTATCGCAATTTTCTGGCAATACCATTGTTTTTATTTTAAAAATAAATAATAATGTCTATCTTAACTGGAAAATGAGGTCAGTTAATATAACTCCCATGACGACTTGCTTTCCAGTGCTGATCAACATTATATACCCTCCTGAATTAAAACAAATACATTCAATATGAGAGAATTTAACCCCTGACGTTCATATGACGGCGCGTGGTTTCGCAGCTAACGGCGGGACAACATTATACGGACGGCGTACAATGTTCTGTCAGATGCTGGTATCTAACGGTCGTTTGACAAACTATTTGGAGTTGATTCCAATTGGAGACCAATATACAAGTATTGTACTGCAATAGAACCTTGTTGATAGTGATTTTTCTGCCATCGTGAGTTGTATATCGTGTATTATGTAATCTGTTTTTAGGCTGGAATATTTCGGGAATTGGTATGTTGTTTACATCGTCTGTTATGTTTCGTTATCAATTTCTTTCTATTATAGTTGTTTTTATTTTATTTGTAAGTAGTTTACTAAGGTGTGTACTTTAGTTTTAGTTTTTATTAGTGTATTTTTATAACGATGGCGGCTCACCAAAGTGAAACTATCAGATGGATAGACAGTCCATAAAATATATTTATGATTGTCTCTTTATTCATTTATATGTAACATATTAAAATATAACAGTTTTCTTGTATTGTAGTGAAAGTTTGATTTAAATTTACCTACAAATGACCGAAATACAAGTTTATATACTAAAATCTGCATTTCACTGGCTGAGAAGGTAAAAAAAAACCTGCGGCAGGGTTCTGACAGGCTATAGAAATATTCGCGTCAAAGGGTTAATTTATGGATATCTTGGAATGTGGTAGGCAAAATCAGACTTTGCAAGGTGACAAAAAGGTTCCTTTATAAACTAAAATTAGTTTTACTACTTACCGTATTGAATAGCCTGAGTTCTAGAGGGAAGACGACTCTGTGTGACACCTTGATATGTCTGTTAAACTGTTCCATGTATTTGAACCTCTTGAGATGTAATGCTAAAATCATCGGCAGCTTCTTTACTCGCATCCGTTTCTGCAACAAACAAATGTATATTTAATCTATTATTCCCCCGAATTAATGGTAGACCAACGCAGTAAAATCATACAATAGTCTGGTAAATCTAAAGGACAAATAATGTCATAAAATATGGATAACATACATAATTAGAGAGTAAACGCTAGTACAGTAATATCTAACTACTAAATTTGGGTTCAAAAACGACATCTCCTTTTCTGAGATCTAAATATTCATCTTGGAGAGGAAAAATATTTTATCAACATAATTTTTAAGTTCATGCAAGTCTGGACATTGCAGAGTTTGATGATTTGAAGGAATAGTTTTGAAACAATCAATTAATATACAGCTGTTTGGACCTTCTGCTTTCCACTATCCTTGGTTCTCTATGCTCTTAACAAATTAAAAACATTAAATTTGGTTGGGATGGTATTACATCGGACATTCCCAAACGATGTGCCAATGCTATTGCATCACCTCTGCTTCACATGATAAATATATCTTTTGCTAAGGGGACCTTTCCGGAACATCTGAAGCTCTCTGCCGTGCGTCCTATCTATAAAAAAGGACAGAGAACAGATAAGTCTAACTACAGACCAATTTCACTTCTGCCGACTATCTCCAAGGTGTTTGAGATTATCATTCTTTCAAGACTTGAGCATTTCTTTTATTCGAACACAAATAGGGAGTAAGTCACTTATTAATAGAGAACAAAGCTGGTCACTTGTACAACACTTGGAACAGAAGCAATATGATGTATCCCATTCACAGGCTTACACTTAGAGAGGAGGGTCTCTATTATTCTGCTTTACGATTGTTTAATTCCCTACCTCAACAACTAAAATCCATTGACAGCTCAAAAGCATTCATCCTTAAACTTAAATCTTTTTTGATTGAAAAGTGCCCATACTCAGTAGATGAATTCCTGTCAGGGTGTACTGGTTAGGAATGTGGGAACAAATATTTTATAATTTTAAGTTTGTTTGTAAAGTTTGACTTATTTCATGTAACTCACGTTATTAACGAAATAAAATATTCTGATTCTGATTTTTGAGAATTATTACCTTGTATATCCTTTGTTGACTCAAACAAAATCTCCAAACCAAACAGTATCAAATAACTTTAAAAATACTTAACACATATAATAATAAATTCCACAAATATTTTAAAAATAAACAACCAATGATTCTTCTTTTTTCTTTTCATTAATAGTTCACTAGAATATCTTAGACAAAAATTCAAAAAAAAGCTGATTGGTCTAGTCTATCTTTAGAGATATTTTATTTATATAGTAACAACGATAATTTTTTAGGAGTCAGGAAGGATTCCAGTATTGAAATTTAAATTAATATTATACGAGAGAACAGGAAAATTTATTCGTATAATCTGTTTTACTAAAGCCTAGTTTAAATTATCATATACTGTGGATGTTAAAAAAATCCTTTTGATGCTAGTTGAAAAATTAAATATCAGTGCATTGCCATAGGGTCAGACACCAAACAGGTCACATTTTATTTTATATCTCAGCTATTTATTGTTTGATTTCCGTGTGTTTTTTTTTATATACTTTTTCTTGCAGAAATTTTCTATTATTGCAAGATTATTCACAAAGACATTCAGTGACATTACTACCATTTTCCCTGCATAAGGTAAATGCTTATGTAAACATAGCCTTAGTTTTTGGCCATGTTTACCCAATATCTGGGACCGAGCGGTCAATGGACTTTTACGATGCGTTAGAAATAGTGCAGGTTCAATTAGTGGGTGTGACTGGATGCACAGAGATGAAATAAACAGAGGTCGCATAACCTTGAATGTTTGTCAAGTAGTTAGTTCTCCACTTCACCGTGCGCATGGCAGGGCCAGAACCGTTATTAACGCTCCTCTTTATTACGCTCCTCTTTATTCTCCTATAAACCCCCAAGGATAATCGTTGACTATCAATAAATAGTTTGTATTTATCAGCTGTAACCCAATTACAAGAGTTCACTTCGGCCATAAGAAAACGAGCTCTGTTTCTTTTTCTCTGTGTTGGAAGCCAAACAACATTAACCTTGTACTCCACCGGTTGTCGACATTACTTTGTCTAAATAAGTTCCCCGCACAGATCTATAAATATGGGGAATGGGAAAAAAGAAAAAAAAAAACGTTATGCCAACATAGCCTTTATGGTTAAGACCGACAACCACGTACTGTAATTCGCACCGGTGACCTTACCTCCGGTTATTGCGGCTGCCACCAGTAAGTAAACGTGAACTACGTGTCAAAATGTCCCCCTTCTATCAATTCAAAATGTCCCTTGAGTATTTATCGTACGTTTCTTCTGAAGTGAACGAAATAAACCAGTGTTTCATTTAATAGCTTTTTCTCTGACTATTAATATTGATAGTTTTGTTCCAATTTTATAGACAATCCATAGTACCAAGTGTAATCAAAATGTTGCCTGTACGTGGATGTGTTAGAAAGCTGTATTCCATTTGGATCTTTTGAATTACCTTGAGGGTCTTAGGTGATGGTGATGACCCACCCACCCACCCGCTCATACTCTTACGTTGGTCGTTGACCCATCGGTGGCCACTCGTAGATACATAACCCATACAAACCACTGTAGTTGTTTGGACAGGTGGGTCACATCACTGTACCCTCATTGTTCAATAAGTTATCGTGAAGTTTATTTGTGTGGTGTAATTTGAATTACTTATTACAGTAATGTATTTTCACTTTTACTTCGAAAAGTCTTAGTTTTTGGCTATACATGGCTCAATACAAGATCTCGTAATATAATTGTTGTTATGCAGAGTTAAAACAAAATATATTAATTAAGAAAATCTAAGATATTATAGGCTGTATTGTTTTCTATGATTTGTGTTGCATTCATAATATCTTCTGATCTAAGAAAAGAACATCAGTGGTTGGTTTTCTATCAATAATGGTTAATACAGGTGACCCCGGTTATAATGCGCATTTGAGGGGATAAGTACAGACCTGCGTTATAAAGCCAACCTGGGTGTAAGAAACCACATATCTTAAACAGTTATTATAAAAAAATAATGAACCGTGATGTTTACATACACCGTTAAAGTGTCTTTATATGAATATGGTGCTTAATAATGATTTTCATGCAAGAGATTAGAAGATGTGCAGCGATGTTAATAAAATTCAAGTATTAACCACTGTTACTGTAACAGCACAGTGGTTTAATTTTGTATTTTGCTATGCAACTAACTCAAAACACTTCTCTCATTTTGTTGAAAGATGTTATGTGTTTTGGTTCCTATTAGTATCCAAAGCAGGGAAACTGCTGTTCTTTCCAAAACAAATCTATCGTACAGTGCTACGTTATGTTTCACAGAATAACATATGAATCTTAAGAGCAGGGAGCTACTCTTCCTTTCCCACATAAAAATATCATACGGTGCAACATTAAATTGTATATGACTAAAGCATGGAGCCATAACTTTGCTTCCCACCATAAACCCATTGTTTTGGCATCTAACAGTATATATTTAATCATATAAAACTTTCCCAATAAAACTCAAAGATATTCAGTATTGTAATTTCATGAATAAGACAAGTAAATTTTCATGTTAAAATTTATTTTTATTTAAAATGTAGTACAGTAAAATAAAGTTATTAAATGTACAACATGTAATTTTTTAACGGAAAGGGCAGTGACCCAATTTCCACGACGCTACAGTTCTGTCTTAATATATAACTCAAAAATGTTTTCCATGTGTCACCGGGCCAAGGCCGTGTAAGTTTGCGGAGAAATGAAGAACCTGACATTATACCCAATACTGCGGTTCATCAGAGAAGCGCATTATATCGGGGGACTACTGTAATTATAATTATTAATCTATTAACTATATTGATCCAATTTTTATTAATTTATTTGAAGCCTAGATGTTAAATTTAATTACATAAACCTGTTAAATTAAGCCATGATCATATTGATCAATTGCAACATTTTCTAGGAACAAAACAATCCTTGACTTACTTTAAGCATCAGTTTTACATTCAAGTGATAAAATCCTTTAATCTTTTATCACTTGAATGTAAAAGATTAAAGGATCTTTTATCCTTTAAATTAACTTTAAAGGATTAAATTTAAATTAACAAAATTCAATAATCACCGTGGCTTCCTGATAACTGGTGCAATGGTCACACTTGAACTTGTTATCGTTGCTCAGAGTTTCCGTGTTGCTGAAGCACTTGAGACAGTGGGTAATGGAAGTGTTCTGATCTATGTCTACCTGCAGGTCAAAGAAGTCTTCGTCCTTGCTACTAACCTATATAAATACAGAACATTGAACCGTGCATCTTTGTGAGCACAACATGAGTATGGAAATGACCAGCCAATGATTATTTACATGTATTCTGCATGTTTAACAAATTTGTTCATTTTGGCAATACAATAAGATTTATGCAACAATAGTAATGATAATAAATAATCATCTTTATCGGTGTATGAATTTATGATAAAAGTCAACTATAAATTGCTTTTATAATTTATTGAATTGTGTACCAGTTACTAAAGATTGAGGTTTGATTTATTTGCACAAAATTATTATTAATGATTAATTAATTTAGGTATTGCTCTATTTTTATTTAAACTAAGAAATGTTTTCAATGTAAATATTTAACATAGATTCAAGATCAATAGAAGAATTAATTGAATATACATAGTGGCATTGTATAGTTGTAGAAAGTGGTTAAATATTTCAGTTAAGGCAGAGAACATGCCACTTAGGGTGGTTATGGTATAAAAGTCCCTGAACATTAAAACGGCCCAGACCCCAAGTTTTAAGAGTCCCAGTCATCCGTAATGACGTCATCAAATTGGTGGCTGTAAGACGATGCTAGATTGCCATAAATTTGTTATACACTACAACCTCGGTTATCCGGCTTAATGTGGCGAAGATCAAGCCGGATAAAACACAAGTCATAAATAAGTTGGTATTATTGGAGAAACACGTTTAGTAACTGATAACAGACAGCATACGTAAGTGGAGCGCCTACAATTGCATGAGACGCAACGAATTATGCAGCAATTGTAATGAAACGATCGATGTTTATCACGATCGCCAACTTTGACGCTGCTTGTGGGTGTGTACGTAAAATGAAATGTTCCACTTCCCGCACTCGCAAAACGGACTATTCCAGCCAGCCACACTGAACAAAAGTAAACAACATTGCCAGCTTGGAACTTCAGGCACATTATTAAATTATTACGCTGTAACAAGCATTGTCGTATATAATCAATGGTAACAAACAACCGCTTGTCGAGAGAGGTTAACTAGTCAATACAGTGTCTGCAATTTGCGAAATGCAAAACAAAAACACTCATGTACATTTGCATTTCAAAACTAAATGGTGCTTACGAATAATTGTAATTTTATCTTGTATATCATTTTTATTGTTATCTACTTGTCAGACCGGATGACACAGACTGCAGGATAAAACGAGGCCAGATAATCAAGGTTGTACTGAAATGACTAAATGCCTTAACTGATTTTAATGAAATTTGGAACACATGTGCTTAGATATAGTACCTCAATGTAGTATGTCAATGGTCAAACTTGATCAAGCCATTTAAAAATGGCGGCCATTTCAATTTAAAATAATTTCAACTTTTGAATGCTAACTTTTGAGGGTGACCACTCCCATGCGCTATCAGAGTCAGTTATCAGTGCTAGAAGAATGTTGCCGCCACGTAGCTGAGAGAATTTCAATAGGTGAAATCAAAACGAAAATCGTCTGTCGAAATACCTCGACATCTACTCAAGAACGAAATGCCACTTCCCCTTTATTTATGAATTATGATTCACAATGTTACAAAAAACAAAAAAGATTGTGAACCAACTATGTAAACTTGGCTTAAGTGTTTCTTACGACAGGGTACAAGAGGTTTCTGTAACAATGACGAATTCTCTGTGTACAAAGTGTAACGAAGACGGTGTTGTATCCCCACATTCCATCAGTCCAAATGTATTTATCACTGCTGCTAAAGACAATATAGATCATAATCAGTCGTCAAATATCGCCCATAACTCATTTCATGGTTCCAGTGTGACTATCATTCAACACCCAAGAACTGTATCTGATGTTCTTACAACTACGAATTTTAATATGGAATAATGGGCTAGAGTTGTCATCGGTAAACTTTCTAGTTCCTACACAAATTTTACACCGTTAGGAAAGGTAGTAGAAGACCACCATTGCACACTAGCTTCAAGGAAAATTTGTGGCTTAATTCAAGAAGAGAAATAATCACAAACAATGAACTCAATGAAGGGGAATAAATTCCAATATTTCATTCACTGCATTTCATTCCAGAATGAAGTACATAAAAGCCACTCATCACTACTTCCACTTTTCCATGAACAGATTGCTTCTCCATCAATAGTGAAACATTTAATTAATGTAGTTATTACTGCTACATCCAAATTGAACAAAGACCAAACTCCTGTGACCACAGCAGACCAACCAGTTTACACCATATTGAAACAAATTCGGTGGCGTTTTCCAAACACTCATGGTGAAGATAAAATCATAATGATGATGGGGGCCTTACACAATGGTATGATGCTCCTAAACATCTGGGTAAATGGTTAATTAATAGTGAATGTACAGACACCCTTAAAAAGAAAAGGCGCAGCTGAAACATGCTGAACATCCTCTCACATTAAAAGAGCTAGATATTCTCGTGAAATAACTAATGTTCTTCTCTACACTCTACAAGATCAGGCTTACATAAACTACTGCGAAGAAACAAACGAAAATGAAAAAGAAGAAAAAAGGAAGAATAGAAGAGTATGGGAATCTCCACTGTTTGAGTACTGGGATACTGTCCTTGAAATCGAGTCTTTGTTGCTTCAACTGGTTTTCAACATTCGTACTGCGAACTTCAAACTGTATGTTGTTACACTAAATATGGTATGTCCTTGGATGCTGTCCATTATTCACGATGGTTTCCAGTGTTCATGCATTATCTTGAAGAGCTCCCTGACAAGCACCCTAAAATGTATGCAAAATTTCTTCAAGGAAATTTTACAAGCAGGAGAACTACAGCTCCATTTTCAGCTATGTCACATGATCAGTTTAAGTGGAAGAAGGGACTTTCAGGTTAAGTGGAGGAAGGGACTTTTTAGTCCCAACTCGCCTGCTTAAATAAAGACATTTTTCATTTTATTTCAATTCCACGAACAAATTAATAAGAAATTTAAATGTGATGGCGGAGCTATAGCAATATTTGACAATGAAACAGCGCTTCTTAAATGGATAGTGTCAGGATCAGATATGTCAAGGATCGTTTCAGAGTTCGAGGATGTTTGTTCCACTGGATCGAAGGCTAGTGATAAATTACATCATCAAGACACACCAGCATTTGAGAAAAGATTCAGAACCCATGCTAAGAATCTTCTAAACATAATGAATGAAGAAGATAATTCCTTTGAATGCAACCAATTAGTAACGATTGGAAGTCGTAAGTTGATAGCATCAAAAGAATCAGTTCTTAATGTGGAGAAAGTGCACTCAGACAGATTAAATCAGTACGAACAATACATTGACCTTCGCTTAATCAAAACAGAGAAATACATTCATGATGTCATACGTCGACATAATGTTAAGATCTTCAATGTGTCAGTGAAGGCTAAGTCTAAGGTACAAGACAAAATATGTGATCTGAGAAGGGATTCCAGTCTAGTTTGTAAGATGTACATAACTGCAAATCACAGAGAAACAGATGTTGGAACATTTTTTGCTCATGAACACCAAGCTTTTCCTCCTTCCATTTCTGAAAGTGGGAGACTGAGAAAGCCAAATAACAAAGCTGATATAGTGCACTGTATGGAAAACTGCTTGACAGAAGTCAGTACAAACACAAGTGTCGGAAACAAAAAAGTTACGGCAGCAGTACTAGATGGTGTAGTAATAGTACATTTACTTCCTCCGAAGAAAGAAAAGACGTTTATAGATTACTACAACATTTTCAAGCCCTACATCTAACTTATTGAACCACCTGACACAAGTTAATGCTGTGTTCGATTGATACTGTCCCGAATCCCTAAAGTCTGACACCCGCCAGTCAAGAGGAACAGGCACTCAGACAAGAGTAACATCATTTACGACAGTCCTGAAACATTTCTACAGGTTTATGTGAGTAGATGGGAACAAAGCCCAGTTTTTCAAGTTCTTGTCGGCACAGCTTACAAGTAAACAATGCAAAGGAATGAAGGTTGTGTGCACACTTGAAGAAAAAGTTATTTCTTCAAGTCACAGAGTTTGATGTATGTGGAATATCACCCTTGTGGCATGAAGAAGCAGATGGTCGCATTCTCCTCCACATAAAACATGCAGCTGATAATGGCAATGAATACATCAGCATACATACTGTGGATTATGGTGGCTGTATTCGTCTTTAAACAGATATTAAAACTAAAAGAATTTTGGACTGATTTTGGTGCTGGGAAATATACAAGAATAATTCCTGTACATTATCTGTGTTCTCAACTCCCTCCAGAGATCTGAAACAATCTCCATTTTCCACACAATTACAGGTTGTGATACCGTCTCTGCATTCCATGTAGTAAAAAAAAAAAAGAAAAAAGAGCTTGGAAAGTGTGGATGGCATTCCCAAATGTTGATACAACTTTTGAACAGTTGTTGGCTGGCAGGAATCCAGTCTGTTATGCTAACAATGCAAATATTTGTTGTTCTTTTCTATGACATACACATCTTAGCAGTATTAATGACTGTAGACATATTCTTTTTATTAATAAGAACAGAGCCATTGAAAACATCCCGCCCACCGAGAATGCACTATTTCAGCATTCTTGGTGCAAGCAAGGTACTCTGCAAGCAACGATGTGGATGCATTGTTTAGAGATAGACTATACGCCTCCTCCACCTGGACAATAGGGATGGAAAAAATCTGACAACATTTATTTAACAGTGTGGTCAACCATTCCTGACGCATCAAAAACTTGTAAAGAGCTGTACTCATGTGTCTGCAAGAAACAGTGCTCTTCATGCATATGTGTAAAAAAAGGTCTACTGTGTACCCTGTTATGCTTATGTGAAGACCACTGTTCCCGAAATGATGTGTAACAAAGATTTCATTACATTCCCGTAACGATAAGTTTTATATTTTGCAATTTTAAAGGCGGAAGTTGGAAAACCAAAATACGAGTATTTACAACTACCTTATCTGTCAAAAGTATTGTACCGGGTCTTTTGACCGGTACATTTCTTTTTTCGTCGTAGTCTGCCGGGCTGCCTGAGATTCGCTTTTGCCCGGCGATTCGCGTACTTTGGTGGCCGTTGGCTCGGACTCGTTCATTCCGTGTTCCAGCTTTCGTCGGTCCGTTTGGCCAGTTTTCTAGTGGTTTCTCTGCAGCTTTCGTCAAGTCATGGTTGCCGGCTGAGAGACTCCTAAACTCCAGGGTCCTTGAGTAGGACGTTTCTACCCTCAGCCTGCCGTCCGGGGATTGTCGACCTTCTGCACTGCTAGCCTGGCCTGAGGACCATGTTGGAGCCTGGAGTCGCCCGATACCCGCTCTACATCTTTGGGGTAGAAGTCTTCTGTCCTCAGGTCAGTGCGTTCTTTTTTGGTTTCCCGGCGGCTGAGCTGGGGGTTTAATTTAAAAAGTGAAACAAAAAAAAAGAAGAAAAAAAATGTTTGTGGAACTTTATGTGGCCTAGGCCTAAACTTCTAAACTTGGACAGTGATTTTATGCCACACAGCCATTGGGGACTTATATATTTTTTATTAAAGGGAAAAGAAAACGTAAAATACCAAGAACTTTTAATGTTAATATTTGTTGTTATTTAGTTTAATTAGTTTATTTTCTTGTTACCTTTGTTTAGATTTTTATATTTGTTAGGTCCCCATTGTTAAA
Source organism: Stictocephala bisonia (assembly GCA_035578905.1). Lineage (NCBI taxonomy): Eukaryota > Metazoa > Arthropoda > Insecta > Hemiptera > Membracidae > Stictocephala > Stictocephala bisonia. Next base: position 112,605 of record JAQJVL010000783.1, read on the forward strand.
TCATGTTATCATTTATTTATATGTTTAGGCCTAGTTATTGTTATTTATTTTTTTTGTTAAGTGTATTAGGGGTGTTTTGAAGTGAATTTTTATTCGAACGGTACTGTTTTATATTTTTTTTAACTTGTTTAATTTTTTTAAATTCTTCACCAAAAGGGGATTATTGTGCTTTGCTTAACTTCTAATTCGGAGCTGCCCAAGGATTCTGGCTTACTCCCTGGCCCCGGTGGAATCATGGGATGTGGGCTAAATTGCCGGTTTAATTGTTGTGAGCCAAAAGTTCTAAATTTTCACTTTTATTTGGGGATTAAATTTTTCTTACGTTTTGGGGGTCTCAGGCTAACCTGCAGATAGGCCCTACAGTTTGTAATTGTTATTTTTGGTATTTGTAGCGTTAAGTGTTTTTGTAGCTTTTGTGTTATCTTGTTCATTTTAGTGTTGCTTGTTATTTATTTAAGTGAAATTGATATTGTGGCCTTCTGCCGTTTTTGACGGATTAACTTTTGTTCGGCTTTGATAATAAAATTAGTTTTGCTCAGCTGCCGAGTGTTATTTTGACCCTCCAACCGCCACCCGTGATCCCATCGCTTGACTTGTTTTGAGCCATCCCCCGGTTGGCACGCTTTCCAGCTTTGGTGGGGGGGGATGGGTCTCAATTGGTAGCAGAGCGTGGTTGCCTAATACAAAAAAAAAAAAAAAAATTCTCTCTTGGTTGGTGACGGTGGGTGTTTGCCTGTTAGTAGGTCCTGGTTGGCCGACCTACTGTCAAGGTGTCTTGGTAATACATAAGAAAAAAGAAAAAAAAAGAAAAAAAAAACAAATAAATAATTATTTAAAAAGAAAAACAATTAAAAACCCAAATAAATAATTTAACTTGTACAAAAAAAAAAAAAAAAAAAAAAACTAGGCAATCCGCTTGGTTACTGTTTTTAATGGGTTTCATGGGTGGATTGGAGTGGTCGGCAGTGGCTCGGTAGGCTGAGGGTTTTGTTCGTCTTGGACCCTGGAGTTGTCGTTTTTTGTGTATATTGTTGAGATTTGTTGCGTTCTCGATGGCCTATCTGCAGAATGTTGCCCTCCTGGTGAAGGAGGAGTTGATATTTGAGTTGAGGTCGCGTGGGGTGACTCCGGAGGGTGATGTTTTGAATCTCCGGAGGTTGCTGCGGGAGCAGTTGTCCGCGGGTACGGCGGTGGAGTGGTCTGATCTACTGGAGGTGGGTGATGAGTTGTTAGTTTGTAAACGTAAGGTGGAAGATTGGGAAGGGGTTTTGGAAGATCTGCAGCTGGAACCTCCAGTAGGTCGTGACCAGGCCTGCCGTCTTGCGCGTTTGGGGCATCTGCTTGCCCGCTTACGGATGGTCAACCGGGCACCAGGGTTGGAACCGTCGGATAGGCCGTGGATCTTGGAGAGTGTGTCTAGGCTTGAGGAGATTTTTCAAGCACTCTCCGGTTCCAGGACTCCTACGGGTCTGGGTCAGCGGCCTACTTTCGCGCTTTCGCCCAACGTGTTAGAGGCCGCAGGCTGAGACAACGGCTCTCACTGTGCCTGAGGTTCCTTCTGAGCCTGCAGGCGTTTCTGTTGAGGTCGCTTGTGGGTCGGCTCCAGCTGCCGTTCCTTCTGCTTCTTTGAGTTCACCTTTGCTTCTGCAGCTGAGCTACCACAAGCTACCTAACCCTCTCACGCCCATGATTCAGAATCTCCCTGTGATCGATGAGATGGATCCTGAGGAGCTTCTTAAGTTTCTTGTGGCCTTTCTCAGACTTAGTGAGATGCCCGGCATGCAGGCTGGGGACTTGCTTCGTCTGATTTTCCCGTATTGTAGAGGTCCCGTTGGGGAGTTGCTGAGTTCTGTCTTGGCCAGTGATGCCTCGGTGGACTCGTTCCATCGAGAGTTACTTTCGTCGTTTCTTCCCATTCGACTCAGGGAGAGGATGGTCATGGACAGATTTTATCGGTCGCAGGGTAGGGGCGAGTCTCTGGCAGCCTATGTCTCTTCAGTAAAGGAAGCTCGTCAAGCGTTGCGCCTCACACTTTCTGAAGCTGACACCGTTCGTGTCATCCTGGATGGCATTTCTCCGGAAGAACGGTGCAGATTAGTTTTTGCTGGTGTGCCTTCGTCTTTTCGGGAGCTGCATCAGCTGTGCATTGTTTCGCGCAGCGTGCAGTTCTCAGACCAGCAAGGGAGGGATTCTGAGAGTCATCGTGGAGTCACATCTTTGGGTGTGAGTCAGGCAGTGGAGGGTCGTGGTTCTCGGCCTCCTGTTGTGTGTTTTGCTTGTGGCCAACCTGGTCACATTCGCCGTGACTGTCCACGTGCTCGAGGTCGTGGGGCGGGAAACGCTCAGCGCGGGGGGTTGCCTCCACAGTAGCTCTCCACGTTGTTGCGAGTGACCGTGGCCATTTGCCTCTGACACGTGCCCATAGCAGGAGTGTCGGGGATTTTTTGGGCCTTGCTGGCATGGCTTCCCTGGGACTTAGTGCGGTCACCTCAGTGTGTCCTGGCGTTTTTGTTTCTTTTGGTGGTACGGTGTGTCGAGCCCTTCTTGATTCTGGTTCGGCATGCAGTATCATCAGCCTTTCTCTTTTTGAGTCCCTTGACGCCTTAGGACTTGTCAGGCACACCGAGCCTTCTTCAATTACATGCTGGACGGCATCCCAAACTCCTCTACCTATAATTCTAAAGGCGTTTTTCCATTTTAAGTTTGAAGGATTTTCCTGGAGGTGGGGTTTTCTTGTTGCCAAGGACCTGGCGGTTTCTTGTATCCTAGGGGCAGACTTAATCTCTAAGAGTGGTATGGTGCTTGACCTCCAGAAGCGCCATATGTTTTTCAAGTTTAATCGGCGAGTTTTGGTGCCTCTAGTAGGTGATTCTGACTGCCCTCCTGCAGTCAGAGAGGTGGGTTGTGAGCCCGAACAACCCAAGGTGGATCCAGTTGGTCATCTCCCCCCTGAGCAGGCGGAGGCCATTAGGAGGCTGTGTTTGCGGTTTCCTGATGTGCTTACGGCTGAGCTTGGGGTCACTTCTCTTCTGGAGTATGAGATCCACCTCACCGATTCTCAGCCAGTTAGAAGTCAACCGTACAAACTTGCTCCCCCAAAGATGCGAGGTTATGAGGGCTATGATTGAAGACTTCTGAGCAAGGGTGTGATTGAACCGTCTCGTTCCGCTTATGCCAGTCCAGCTTTTCTTGTGCCCAAGCCTAATGGTAAGTCTAGGCTTGTGATGGATTATCGGAGGCTCAACGCTAAGGTCGCTATTGACTCGGTACCTCTGCCTGATTTGCATTCTGCGTTTGATTGGTTCGGTAAGGCTAAGTTTTTCAGTGTGTTTGATTTGAACCAGGCCTACCATCAGATTCCATTGAAGAAGGAATCACGGCCTATGACTAGCTTCTGTGTTCCCTGGAATCTTTATCAGTTCACTAGGGTTCCTATGGGTCTTGCTGTGGGTGCCCAGACTCTTACTCGTCTGCTTGATTCCATCTTCCATGATGTGAAATTCAAGTTTGTCTTCAATTACCTGGACGATCTTCTTGTCTACAGTGAGACTTTCGAGGAACACATGCAACATCTGGAGGAAGTTCTTAGTCGCCTTAAATCAGCTGGCCTTACCGTCAATCCAGAGAAAGTCACTTTTGCTCGTCCTGAGATTTCTTTTCTGGGTCATCTGATATCTTCTCAAGGCGTCTGCATTGATCCTGCGAGGACCCAGGGCATTCGGGATTTTCCTCCTCCCAAGGGGATTGCCCGTTTTGTGGGGATGGTGAATTTTTACCGGAGGTTCATCCCTAACGTGGCCGAGCTTGCTGCCCCGTTGAACGAGTTGCGAAAGAAAGGTGTCCCTTTTGTGTGGGGCCAAGCTCAGCAGACTGCCTTTGATGCTCTCAAGGAGGCTATCATGCAACCTCCTGTCCTGCGTATGCCTGATTTCAGCAGAGAATTTATTCTTCAGACTGATGCCTCCTCCTCCGCCATTGCTGCAGTTCTTTCTCAGGAGTTTGATGGGGTCAGGCAGCCCATCGCTTTTGCTTCGAGGACGTTGTCTCACCAGGAAAAGAAAGCTTCTTCCATCTATGAGTTAGAGTGTCTGGCTGTTGTTTTTGGTACGGACAAGTTTCGGCGTTTCTTGGAACACGCTAAGTTCTTGCTGGAGACAGACAATCAGGCACTGTCTTGGCTTCTTGCCCATCCCAGACAGCTTGGGAAAATTGGTCGCTGGGTGGTAAAAATTTCTGCCTTTAAGTTCCGAGTCCAACATCTTAGGGGTACCCAGAATGTCATCGCGGATGCTCTTTCCCGCATGTATCATGAACCCAGTGATCCACCGACTGAGGCTGTTGCTCAGTGTGGTGCTGTTCTTCTGGATTTTCCTCTGGCTTTTGACGACCTACTGTCCCATCAGCAGAAAGATCCTGAGCTGTCAGTCATCTTAGGTGAGCTTCAAGAGGGAGGTGCCCACCCTCCCTATTTTCTGTCCAAAGGGGTACTCTGTTGCCGTCCTCGACAGAGGGGTGAACCCCGTGTAGTGCTGCCTAGTCATCTAGTACCGATGGTCTTTCAGTATTATCACTCTTCCCTTGTGGGCGGTCATCTTGGCATTCATAAGACCATCGCTAAGATTTGTAGGTACTTCATCTGGAAGGGCATGGACCGGGATGTTGCGGGCTTGTCACCTGTGCTCTCTCAGCAAGCCTAGTCAATTCAATTCAATTCAAATTCTCTTTATTCATTGTAACATATAACATATACATGAATGGTGTCATACATTAAATAAGCTTATACCTAAAGTCCTAATAAATAAAACAACTTTCAATTTGAACTAACAATTTTACTTACAACCAATTTATTATTTTCTTAAATGCATATTAAAAGTTACCAATATTTAAAATTCGTCAAATGAATACAGAGCTTTGCTGATGAGAAATGATTTAAGCAATTTTTTGAATTTTTTAAAATTTGGTTCTGATTGAATTTCTATTGGAATTTTAGTATAATATTTTGAGCCGATGTATTTAGGTTTTTTGCAATAAAGTTCCAATCTATGTTTATCTATTGCAATCTCTCTCCGATTTCTAGTGTTATATTGATGGTGATTCCCCAACAATTCTAATTGCTCATATCTACTTTTTACGGATAGGAGTGTCTCATAAATGTATAGTCCATATACTGTCATTATGTTTAATGATCTAAAATGTTCTTTTACTGAATCACTTGGCTTAAGTTTTAGGATTATTCTTATAGCTTTTTTTTGTAGTTTTAAAATTAAATCTAAATTATTAGTCGAAGTAGCTCCATATAGGGAGATACCAAATGAAATAATTGAATGAATAAAAGAAAAATAAATTGATTTTAATGAATCAATCTCACACAAATTTCTTAATCTGGATAAGGCATATAGTCCTGATGATATTTTAGAGATTACTTTTGCAACATGCAAGTTCCAAGAGAGGTTTTTATCAATTTCTAATCCTAAAAATGTAGTATTTTGGACCTCAGTTATTAATTTGTTGTTAATTTTAATTGATGGTTTAATTGGAAATTTTGTTTGATGCGTTCTAAAAGTAATGAATTGAGTTTTATCAGGGTTTAGCAGCAGATTTTTACTATTGAAAAATTTTGTTAAAAATGTTAAATCAGTATTGGACGCCAACTCCACTCCCGTCTCAGACGCAGAAGAAATTCTGAGATTTGCATCATCTGCATAGAGATAGAGCTGGCTAGAGTCACTGAGTTTTGGGAATTTTGCAATGTAACAAATGAATAGGAGGGGGCCCAAGATGGATCCCTGTGGTACTCCATGCTTAACTGTTCTTAATTTTGATTGTTGAGAGATTTTCATATTGGTTTTGGTGTAATGAATAGTCTCTACAAATTGATGTCTATTACTAAGGTATGATTTAAGCCAATCAAGGGGTTTATTTCTTATTCCAAGGTTGAATAAATGAGTTAGGAGCATATTATGATTTATGGCATCAAAAGCCTTTGTAAGGTCCATAAATATGCCAACAACTTTTTTCTTACTATCCAGGCAATCAATAATAGATTCAGTAAATTCTGTTAATGCTGTTAACACTGATCTCCCGGTACGAAATCCATGTTGACAGTCTTCAAGAAAATTATTCTCCTCAAGAAAATCAACTAGACGATTGTACATTGCTCTTTCGAATATTTTTGATATTGATGGGAGAAGAGCAATCGGTCGATAGTTCGCCACATCATTTTTATCTCCCTTTTTTAATAATGGTTTTAATTTAGCTATTTTTAGTCTATTGGGGAAGATTCCAGAAATGAAAGAGGCATTTATTATATGAATTATGGGGGGGGATGACATAGTCAGAATGCAAAGTTAGGGTTGTTATCTTCTGAGGTGGCCGAGCGTCCTTTTGAGAAGGTGTTCATCGACTACGTGGGTCCTTTTCCCCGTAGCAAGTCAGGTAGCTCCTACCTACTTGTTTGTGTGGATGCTTTCTTGAAGTTCGTTTGGCTTTTCCCACTTCGGAGTGCTACGGCTAAGCTCACCATCCGTGCTCTCCAGTCCCAACTCTTCCAGCACTTTGGTGTGCCTTCTACTCTTGTGTCCGACAACGGTAGCCAGTTTACCTCACACGAGTTTCGTAGGTTCTGTTTTGGCAATGGTATCAGGCATGTGACTACCTCTCCTTATTAACCACGGCCTTCTCATGCAGAGCGGTTCAACCGCAATCTTCGGTCTGCCCTTATTACTTTCCATGCTGAGAAGCAGAACACCTGGGATGAGAGTCTCTCTTGGCTCCAGCTTGCTTTCAATTCTTCCAAGCATGAGAGTCACAATGCCACTCCCTTCGAGATTCTACATGGCTACCCTCCTAACAACCCTTTGTCCAACTTGTGGAGGCTAGAGGATCTGACGTAGGCAAGTAGGCAGATGTGAGGCTGAGATCTGAGGTGCCTCTGACGTAGTGTCCACGTGGCGGGCTGCTCGGCGCAACCTGCTACGTGCTAGAGAGAGAGTAAGGAGGAGGTATGATAAGGGTCGTACTCCTAACCCTTTTCAGGTTGGAGATCTGGTTCTTTGTCAGGCTCACCCGGTCAGTTCGGCCGCGGAACGAAGAGCTGCAAAGTTGTGCTATCGGTGGTCTGGTCCCCACCGCATCGACAGGTTTTTGTCACCGGTGACTGCTCTGCTGGTTGATCCCCAGTCAGGCAGGGTGTTCAGGAAAGCCCATGTGTCCCAGCTTAAGGCTTTCCGGGGAACGGTTGATCCAGGAGTTGGTGTTCCTGGGGGTTTCTTGGGGCAACGAGATTGATCACCTCTGCGCCCTGGGTTGCTGTTCTGAGAGAGTCTCCTTCTCTCTTTTCTGGTCGGGCCCGACAGTCAGGGTAGTTCGCTCCCTGTTCGAGGGGTTTCCCCTCTTAGATTCTCTTGGGCGTCCTTGGAACACCACTCTTCGGAGGTCTCTTCTTCGTCTTCTGTTTGGTTCCCTGAGGTACCGAGTTTTCTCCCCTGCCTGGGTGTGTTGAGTCTTGCAGAGGGAGGTTGTACCGGGTCTTTTGACCGGTACATTTCTTTTTTCGTCGTAGTCTTCCGGGCTGCCTGAGATTCGCTTTTGCCCGGCGATTCGCGTACTTTGGTGGCCGTTGGCTCGGACTCGTTCGTTCCGTGTTCCAGCTTTCGTCGGTCCGGTTGGCCAGTTTTCTAGTGGTTTCTCTGCAGCTTTCGTCAAGTCATGGTTGCCGGCTGAGAGACTCCTAAACTCCAGGGTCCTTGAGTAGGACGTTTCTACCCTCAGCCTGCCGTCCGGGGATTGTCGACCTTCTGCACTGCTAGCCTGGCCTGAGGACCATGTTGGAGCCTGGAGTCGCCCGCTACCCGCTCTACATCTTTGGGGTAGAAGTCTTCTGTCCTCAGGTCAGTGCGTTCCTTTTTGGTTTCCCGGCGGCTGAGCTGGGGGTTTAATTTAAAAAGTGAAACAAAAAAAAAGAAGAAAAAAAATGTTTGTGGAACTTTATGTGGCCTAGGCCTAAACTTCTAAACTTGGACAGTGATTTTATGCCACACAGCCATTGGGGACTTATATATTTTTTATTAAAGGGAAAAGAAAATGTAAAATACCAAGAACTTTTAATGTTAATATTTGTTGTTATTTAGTTTAATTAGTTTATTTTCTTGTTACCTTTGTTTAGATTTTTATATTTGTTAGGTCCCCATTGTTAAATCATGTTATCATTTATTTATATGTTTAGGCCTAGTTATTGTTATTTATTTTTTTGTTAAGTGTATTATTAGGGGTGTTTTGAAGTGAATTTTTACTTGAACGGTACCGTTTTATATTTTTTTTAACTTGTTTAATTTTTTAAATTCTTTACCAAAAGGGGATTATTGTGCTTTGCTTAACTTCTAATTCGGAGCTGCCCAGGGATTCCGGCTTACTCCCTGGCCCCGGTGGAATCATGGGATGTGGGCTAAATTGCCGGTTTAATTGTTGTGAGCCAAAAGTTCTAAATTTTCACTTTTATTTGGGCATTAAATTTTTCTTACGTTTTGGGGGTCTCAGGCTAACCTGCAGATAGGCCCTACAGTTTGTAATTGTTATTTTTGGTATTTGTAGCGTTAAGTGTTTTTGTAGCTTTTGTGTTATCTTGTTCATTTTAGTGTTGCTTGTTATTTATTTAAGTGAAATTGATATTGTGGCCTTCTGCCGTTTTTGACGGATTAACTTTTGTTCGGCTTTGATAATAAAATTAGTTTTGCTCAGCTGCCGAGTGTTATTTTGACCCTCCAACCGCCACCCGTGATCCCATCGCTTGACTTGTTTTGAGCCATCCCCCGGTTGGCACGCTTTCCAGCTTTGGTGGGGGGGGATGGGTCTCAGTATCTACATTGTTTATAAACAATTGTATTATTTTGTGAACAAAGGTAAATATTTCTATAGTAAACATGTTTTTTCAATACACACTGTAATGATGTATTTACTAAATTCATAATTCTTTTGAAATATGTATACAGGGTCATTCATGACGTTCTCCTTCCACTTCAACAGCACATTCTACTACTAAAAATAAAGAAAAAATATTATTCTAACATAGGTCTGAAAACGCTTCGTTAGTGAGTTACAGCCTGTCTAACATTTCACCAAGAATCATGGATAAAGAGTGAAATAACAGTGTACTAATGGAAAGATAAATTAGTACGGAAATACCATGATTTCTAATGTAATTTGACATGAGAAAGCTAAATAAATAGGTTTCACAACTGTATATTCAGTAGTTTTTAGGTAATTTGGGGTTAAATGTAAGAAATTGAGGCAAGAACCTCCGTTGTTTTACGTTTAGTGTACAATAACTTTGTTAAAAGGTTAATAAAGTCATACAAATTTCATACATAATTTGTAGAGAATTTGATTCTGAGAAGACTGATGTAAGCTAAGTAAAAAATAATAAATAAATAAGTACAAAATTTTAACTTTATTTTGTATAATACATAAGTAATTTAATGGAAAAATATTTGGTTTGGTATATTTTTACACACCTTTTTATGGTAAATGTAAAAAAAGATGACGCTATAATTTTTAATGCGTTTTAAAGCACGTTTGTGCACTACATTGCTTGTGTCGCTTTCCTTAATTTAATACCTTATCTGTGTAAGCGAATACACAATAAGGGCAATTAATTCTTCCAAAGAATTAACACTTGTCTTTCATCCTCCCTCAGACAATAATCCAATGAGATAGACCTGGTGATATTGGTGGTCAACATTACAGCCCTCCTTGACCAAAACTAATTTTCTACAAAGCAAAAGAGCAAGAAATTGGAAAAATTATAGACACCTTAAAACCAAAAACATCAACAGGAGAGGACGAGATTTCCCCCAATCTGGTCAAACAGTGCAAAAACGAAATAATCACCCCACTGAAAAGCATTGTAAACAAATCACTTTCACAAGGAATTTTTCCAACCGAGCTGAAAATTGCAAAAATAAACCCGAAATATAAAAATGGAGCAACTGAAGAAGCCACCAGCTATCGATCAATCTCTCTTATTTCCACATTTTCCAAAATCCTAGAGCAAGTAGTTTTAACCAGACTGTTGGACCACCTCAAACAGCACCACCTTCTTACTCCGAGACAACATGGCTTTGTTAAAGACAGATCTACCACAACAGCAGTAGTCCAGCTGACTGAAACCATCATTAACAAACTAGAAGAGGGATAAATAGCTACAACTATACTTCTCGACTTTAGCAAGGCATTCGACTGTCTAGACCACAACCTCATTGTAAAAAGCTACTAACTTTGGGAATCATCGATAAGGAACTAGACTGGTTCAAAAGCTACTTAAGCTACAGGAAACAGATAGTAGAACTTACCTATACCATAAATAACACTGTGGATAAAATAAAATCTTTACAACTACAGTGAGCAGAGAGTGCCACAAGGGTCTGTCCTAGGACCTGTCCTATATATCCTTTTAACTAATGACATCCCAAAATATCTGCAGAACCATTGTGAAATGGTAATGTTCGCCGATGATACAGCCCTCATCCTAGCAAACAAGAACAAAGACCAACTAGACATCGACTCCTTTATTGCCTTCAACATGGCTAAACAATACTGCTGTTTTAGTGACTTAAGATTTAAACGAATCAAAAACCCAACAGTTGATCTTCACTACTACTCTTAACCAATACCATGGCCTTCCAGGCATAACAGCAATAGAAGCAGGAAAATATCTAGGATTAACATTGGACCAATACTTATCATGGGAACCCCATATTAATGAACTATGTCGCAAACTCAACAGTAGCCTTTACGTAATAAGAAGAGTGACAAAAATTAGCAGCAATGAAATAGCTATGACTGCATACTACTCTTTATTCGAGTTCCACTTGAGATACGGCCTGATAGTCTGGGGAGGCACGACAATATCAAACCTTCAGAGGGTGCTCACTATACAAAAGAGGGCAATTAGAACTCTAAAAGGACTAGGACCGCTGGACACATGCAGAGCAGCCTTCAAGGAACTGAGGATCCTAACTGTTACAGGACTATACATTCAAGACGTCTGAATCACAATTGGTCCATAGTTAGTGATGTTCTCCTTAGATCTCACCTTATAAACTGGAACCACACTACCCAGCTTGAGAACATCAGGGAAGATTCCATTAAGAAGAGACTTGTTGAACAAAAACTGGAGAGGTTCACACAGCAATGTTCTGCAGTACTTAAGAACACTCGCCAGAATGAGATCAGGGCCACACCCCTTAGAGACATCTCGCTCACCAAGTGCCTCGAATACATACTTCACAGTAAAAGACATTTCACTCAAACAGAAGGGAGTATCGAAGTTCTAGTCACAGCTGGGATGTGAAAGTGGTGAAAAAACAGACGAAAAATAAGCTGCAAGTAGTTCACACATATGTTCGGCTTCGGAGGAAGATAAATCACCATACTTGAGTGTATCAGGGAGTATGTCCTGACGTTTAGTGCTCCTTACAAAGCTCCAAAAGGCTTTAGGATCAGTAGATATAGAATTTTGAACATAATTAACGTAATCATTATAACAATTTCTAGATAATTGACGACAATGATATCTTGCTCAAGAAAACTCTTCATACTATTGTGCATTAAGTGACTTTATATTTACAAGGTAGTTTATTTTTTTCAATAACAAGATTAATAAGGTCAGTGGTGAACCAGCAAGAAAACTTAGAAATTCCTATTTGTTTAGTGGAATGTACTGTGTTATAATTCTTTTCATTGTATCACAAAAGTGTTGAAAGAGCATGTTGACATCAGTTGTAGTCCTCAAAAGAGCGGACTTCTCCCTCATTAGACATCCAAACACGTCATCAAGTCGAAACCTCTTGAAGTCAGGAACATAAGTAAAACTGAGCTTTATGGGAATATTGCTGACTGAAAGACTAAGGGCAGGGTGTTGCAGATCGATCGGAATAAGAGGGGAAGTTTCCTCTACTATATGCAACTTACTCGAAGCAAATGCCAAATCATCCCGAAGAGTTCGACACATGGTTTTGTTGTTCCAAACCAAACATGCAAGACAATTCCCAAAGAGCTCTGACAGAAGCATTAGATTTATCTAAATCCTGCACTGTCTAATCAATATATCAACATGAAAAGCATTGTTGATCAGCTGTTGTTTAAGTGTTACCAACTTAAGAAGTAAAAATAATATTATAATACATTATGTTGCATAGTGGGTAGTAAAGGAAAATTAATTATTTATTCATTAAAATGTTATTTATTTCTTTATACCATTTTTTACTTTGATAATAATTAATAATAATAAAAAATAATTTATTTCTTGGACACAAACAATACGATTTCATTATATTCATCTAATTCTTTCCTTGCAATTACTTATGTATTATACTAAATAAAGTTAAACTTTTGTACTTTTTTATGTGTTGTTTTTTACTTAACTTCTCCAAACTAAATTTACTGCAAATTATGTATGAAATTTTTATGACCCTATACCGGTCCTTTTAACAATGTCATTGTACATTAAACGTAAAAAACGGTTTTTCTTGAACCAATTTATTGCATTTAACTACAAATTACTTAAAATCTACTAAAGATACATTTTTGAACTGAAGAAACAATTCACTAATGAAGAGTTTTCAGACCTATGTTTATAAACATTTTTTCTTTATTTTTGGTAATAGAATGTGCTGTTGAAGTGGGAGAATGTCATGAATCAACCTGTATATGGCCGCCATTTTGAAACGGCTTAATCGAGTTAACCATTGACGAACTGGACTGAGACCGATCTGTTAGTGCACGAGCTCACCCCCATTGACGAACGCTCTTCTAGCACTGATACTAGTGATACCTAACTTGTATAGTGTATGGGAGTGGTCGCCCTTTCAGCTGAGTAAGTGCTAACACTGCTTAACCCCTAAAAAAGTACCTTTCAAAATTTTGAACCCTAAAAACTTAGCCGCTCAAAAGTTATAATTATTTTAAATTCAAACAGCCATTTTGAAATTTTAATCAAGTTCGACCATTGGCGTACAACATCGAGGTGCTATATCTAAGCACAGTGTACCAAATTTCACTAAAATCGGTTCAGAAATGTAGTCATTATAACGAATGTATGGCAATCCAGCATCGTCTTACGGCTGCCATTTTGATGGTGTCATTACGGACGACCGAGACTCTTAAAACTTGGGATCTGAGCCGTTTAAGTTCAGGGTCTTGTATATTATAACCACTCCAAGTGGCATGTTCTCCACCATAACTGAAATATTTTATTGCTACCCATCCCCACTAACAGTGGCTCTGGAAAGATAAATAAAATACTAAAAACAACAACTTCAATCTAAAAAGCCATAACTGGCAAACTGATCTCAACCTGGATATAGTTCAACTGATTGTAAACAGCAATGCACCCACAAACTGCAATAATAAATATTCCATTCTGATTTTGTAAGGAAAACTTTTCATCGAATGTAAGAAAGAAAATTAGTTATTAAAAAATCCAACAAAGAAAATAAAGCAACTGTCCATCCATGTATTTTCAGTAGAATACATGTATTCCATCCAATTGAAAGTAAGTGGACTAAAAGTGCTAATCATTTTGTCATTAATTTTATTACCTTGATTATTCGCCTTGCTTTAACCAGCTGTCCATGTCATTCAACTTGACAATCAGATAAAAAAAAAAACTTGAATCATTAGATAAAATTACAATCACACGGAAGCGCTATTCAGCCTTGCAATGTAAATATTGAACATTGTAAATGTTTCAGTTTTGGATTTTGGATATAGCTGGTGCTATTCTTTAAACTTGTCGTCCATTTCATTTGTCATTGTGTAATGCATTCGAAAATCTGAGCTAGCATTTGTTTACTTCTAAACAGTTTTAAAAAATGTTGAGGAAGAATAACTTACAGTTTCACAGTTGAGACATCGGGTTTCACTAGTCAGGATACCTTGAAAGATTTCATGCACCCATGTAGGCTCTTGACTGACATCGTCACCTACTTTAGTTTTGTTCTGTGGCCTCTCCGCTGGAAAAAGAAAATAACATGCATTATTATTACAGTACATTAAAATTATTTCTTCTGTAACTATCCATGCCATACTTTATGTAAACATTTATTTATAGAAGAAACATGTTTTATGTAACAAACTCCTTACACCTTACGAACATATTATTTGTGTACTTATCTTTAAGGAACATGCTAGTAAAATGTAGAGGATTCACAAGATGATAAATATAATAATATATTATATGGGCGGGTGATTGATCATATAATAATGTTTCCTGACATTAAAAAAACACTTGATAGTCTTGTTACGAAATCAATACAAGACTATCAAATTAAAAAGCTTTTCCATGAGTTAAGAATGCAACATTGCTAAACTGAAAAAGATTATCTTTTTCAAAACAGTTCAAATAAAATTCTAGACCAAAATACACTGTCATAGTGATTTACTCTAACTTACTGAATATTGTAAATCTCATGTGCATGGATTTTATACAAAACTAATGCTTTGTAATTTATGTTAGTCGCATAAATCACATAACTATTCAATTTCTCATTTATGAGGTTCTGATCTTAAATTTGACATAACCAAGTTGGGTAGAAGTCCTTCTACAAACCAAACAAAATCCTCACCCAACAAATATCCTCCTTTATATATAATATGTGAAGCCATTTTTTGTCAACGTAACTCCTACCTTACTTCTTGACCAAAGGCAAAATTTAAACGGTTGGGTTGTCAAAAATTTACCTCTGTTTGTAGTTGTGCAATAAGGTCTTAATTTTTCAATATGTTCACCCTGCAGGGTATGGGAAATCCTCATAGTACTTTTTTCGGCCATAAGAATAACATGTAGAGAGATTTAAATGAATCAAGTAACAGCTCTTCAAATCTAAATAATGATTTCCAAAAAGTTTTAACAGCTTTGTTAAACAATGTTGTTGTAATATTGAGGAGGTTACACCTCTCATAATGTTAAACCACCAGGGAAGGTTGTAAGCATGGTTTTATTCACATTGGAATGATGTGCACCAGCAGGGCTCCACTCTATTGGATTTGAAGGTTTCAATAGTGATATATTGTATTTATTTTTCAGCTGTTAAACAAACAAATAAAATAATTAATATCATTGGGTGTTTGTACTAATAATTAAGTAACAACGCAAGTAATGTGAGTGAGATACCATAAATAATTTTAACATTCTGATTTTACATTATACAGTTAACCTACTATTATTTCTAGTCAAAAGTCACAGGCCTAGGTTTAACATGCACAGCGTGTAATAGGACTGGCAAACAAAGAATGCAGGGGTGTCCCCTAGTAAGTTAGATTTTTAGTACACCCCAGGCACTGAAAAGTTGCTAAATAACATTTAGGAAGCTCAAATCCTCACTAAATATGAGTGCATATGGTAATCTGAAAATATAATTTATATTCCAATAAATATACTCAATTAAATGTGTCATAATTTACTTAGTAAAAAATTAATAATATTGTTTACAGTTTGAGAACATTTGTTTGATGTTCATAGTAGTAATGATTGAACAATTAGTCTGTGCGCATGAAAGTGTTGCTACTAACCATATTACTAACGAATATTATAATAATAAACATCAGCTGATAATTATAATATAGATCTGATACTTGATCAAGACAACCGTTTGATTGGGCTAATGTTTTCATTAAAGAGCCCCCTCTTCACCTCTTGCCTATGTCCAGCTGTCACTGGCCGTGAGCACAGACTAATTGTTCAGTCAGCTGTGAGGTTTTTTATTTTGGTTCAATGTTTTGTTTAATAAATATGGTGATACACAATACCAAGAGATACAGGAGGCGAATGGTTTCAAAGCTCCTGCAATTGTGATAGAGAATTGCTGGCACACCTAAGTTTTTATTGCAAACCCATTGGTGACTCCATAATATATATGTATTAAACACCACAGTATTTTATTGTTACTTTTGTCTCATTACAGCCATTTTAGTGTTTTTTATAAATTTGAACATTTAAATGCTAAAGTTTCCCATTATTTACAACACCTATTAATAAAACTTAATGTTATTTCAGTTAACATGCTGTTCATTTCCTCTAGAACATGCTTTATTTTTTCTATTACAATTGGCTTTAGAGCATGGATGGATATGATTGGTCTCAAAGGTTCGATATAAATGGTAGTCTCTGAATTCTTTTACTACAAATAAACAATTTATTGTGATATTATACAGTTAAACTTACCTAGAATAATTTCATTGATGTGGTTGATTAGAAAATTCAAAAACTCGTGAGCATCTTGTTGCATATAATTATCAAACTCCTCTGGAAAAGAGAAGTAAATTTAGTTTACAATATTAGTTTAACATAGGATACATATGTTAAATTTATCAACTCCGTAGAAGAGCAACAATGATTATTTTGGTCATTTATAGAAATAATATAGATTGCTCGTTGATAAAAACAAAATGGCAAACAGAATAAACAATTTGATGGGCCTGCTTTATCAAGACACAAAGCAAACTGCAAGATAAACAACAAACTTTCACGCTGCAACGTTTCAAAAAACAACTTTTATAATGAAACTGTGTGTAAATATTTAAAAATATTGTTTCATATATAAAAAGCACAAATTTTGTTCGAGAATTCACTTTTGATTCTTATTTATATTTGATAACATTTTGTGGAAAGGAAATTTGAACAATCACAATAAATAATTGCTTTAAAACATGAATTGTAAAGAGTTCTTCCACAAAGAAACAAAAAAGTTATTTGTTGACCATACTATTATTTGAATTCAGAATTTGTTTGCTTCGTTAAGTCCTCCTATGATGTAAATTAGGCAACAGAAGAATAAGTGTGAGCTGAGACTTTCTAGCCAAGTTGTCTTTCACTCCAGAGGAGCTTGACCTCATCACTATACGTATATTTTAAACTAATAGAATATACATTCATTAACTCTTTTTTACAAACGCTCGCATACACTTAAGAAGCCAAAAACTTATAGGCCGATTTGTTTACTGCATATGTCTTTCAGTAAGTTTGAAAATAGGCAGCAATAATTTTTATTTATGAGCAAACTTATAAACATCGAATCCACAGACTAAAAAATGAATAAAGTGTCAGCTGACATATCTAGTTCATTAATAAAGTGCCAGCTGACATATCTAGTTCATTAATTTTCATATCTATTTATTATTTTTTTAAATAATCTCCAACCCAGAAACATTTTTCTATTTAACTAGCTATTACATGGAACAATCTGGAAATTAAGTGATAGACATAATTCTACATCCTTCTTCTTCACTATATTCACCTAAACCATGAACTAGATCCAATTATGTGGTCTCACTCCTAAATGACATAAAATATTATAAAAGCATAAAGTTATGTTAAAGATAAAACAGTACCTATTTATTTTAATATATTCTGAAGACCTGAAGTCAATCGTCAAGATATGGACGCCTATGGATTTCAAATGAATGTGATGAAAGTAAATGAGTGAATGTAGTATTTAATACAAATATTACAAATAAATGTCACTATAAAGAACTTTCCCTTTTAACGACCTTTATAAGTTTACTAATTAAAATTTAGTTTCATTTCTGATTTTAAAATTACAGTAAAACCTCCTTAATCCGGCATTCTATAGTCCGGAATTGTCTGTAAACCGGTATCAACGGCAATAGACACAAATTACAGAATTGCCTTCACAATAAACATTGTAAAGTGAGCAACTCGACAGTTAGTAAAAAAAATAGTTGCAAGAAGCAAATAGATATTAGATATTTTTTTCCAGCCATCTGCCAGTGCTGTTGCTAAAAACCACAAATACTATAGTACAGTACTGGACTGTACTTCATACTGTATTCAAATTTATTTCATCATGTACTGTACTTAAAAATACATTTTAATATTTCTCCTGTACTTATATATTGATTTAAATTGTTTAAATAACTCATGTTTAAATAATATATACATACAGTAAAATTTTGTTGTGCAAATTATGTTATTTTTTATACACCTCCTGTATTTTTATAAATAACCTCCATAGTCCGGAATTTTCTTTAATCCGGAAAGCTTCAAGTCCCAAACGTGCCGGATTAAAGAGGTTCTACTGTAGATGGACTTTGAATAGATTTAACTAACTTATTTACCTAAAACTGATTCTGTTTTAGATATATTTAACAGGCTTCTGAAGCTTGGCCTTCCAACTAATAGAACCTTGAGATTGTGAAACTCAAATAAACATATCTATAATATTGTATTTATTTTCATTCTTATCATCTCTACCATAAATCTCATATTTTTGCTAACTTAATCATTTTTAGTTATTTTCACTTCTCTTTTATTTATCTGGTTTTTTAACAAGTTCAGTGTGGATAACGCCCAAGGGCGTTGTGGTATCACCACACTATACGTGGCTGATGCCCATGGGCATCGTGTCTTCGGCTGGCACACTACACAATATTTTTATGCTGTATGCTAACGACGCCTACGGGGATTATTGATTATTTTTATAATTACGGCCAATCATTACACATATAGGTCATTTATATTCTTATTATAACTATGCTTAGTTAAATTAGTAAAATAATAGATTTTTGTTTAGCTAAGCCCATAGGTATATAATTTTTCCTTACCAGTGAACATGTTAAAGTAGTTTAATCATTAAACTAAGCGAACGTTCCAAGTTAATAATATTTATTAAGTAATTCAAGTTTTTTATCAAGAATTTTATCACAGCTGATAATTTGAAACTCATTGCAACAATAATAAAGCAAATAATTGATTGTGACATCACAAAAACTGCCAACACACAAGTGGCATATACACGTCACTGCAATTTCATCAGCAGTTGTGCCAAGAGCCTCACAGGTGCCATGACATATGTGTGACTAGGCCACTGACCCAAAGAAGTTGCTGTCAGCAGTGCTGATTCACCATAACAAATCTCATTGACTGCAGTACAACTAACTTTGCTCTGCATTTTGTGCCTACATTGTGCTACACTGTATATTCTAATAATTGTTTATACAATATTTTGATATTTGGACAACCTGACATCAACCACCAGACTCTCATGAATTTTGACAACCAGCTCTTATCAATCTGAACTTTTACCACTCAGGCCACCATCCTCCGACCTAAGCAGTCTGTCAAAGCTTTAATAAAAAACAGCACTCTTCAATCAGACCACCACCTTCTGACCTAAGCAGCCTGCCAAAGCTCTAATTATTTTTACCAGCCAGACCATCATCTTCTGACCTAAGCAGCCTGCCAAACCTCTAATAAAAAAACAGCACTGTTACCAATCAGACCACCATCTTCTGACCTAAGCAGCCTGTCAAAGCTTTAATAAAAAACAGTATTTTATTCTCAAAAATTGTATTATTTAGAACATAATTTTATGGACTTAAGCAGCCTACCAAGGATTTAATAGCAAGTTTATTAACATTTAAAAACTGGTCCAGGACTAGTTGCTATTTTGGTCACTCCTGGTTAGTCTGCTAAAAAATTGAATGCAGCTATTTTGACACTGTTGTATAGATCTCATTAATATACAGTACATTTATTTTCTGACAATTAACTGCTGCCAGGCAGTTATTCTATTGAATATACATTAAAACCAAATTAATTTTTGTGACCACCGGAAATGAACCAGATTAGAAACAATAATTAAGAATTATTAACAGTAATTAAGAAGATAATAATATTATTCTAACTCAGTTCAGCAGTTTTATTATTGTAAAAATAAAAAGTTTACCATGTACAAAATAGGAGATTTGGTCTTTGCAAAACTTAAAGGCTTCCGTTACTGGCCTGGAAAAATTACTGAAATCACAGAAAAGGGAAAAACTAAGGATAAGGCAAACGTTTATAATGTTACGTTTTTTGGGGACTACACAACTTCATCAATTACAGAATCCAGCCTGCTAGCATACTATGAGAATTTACATGTACATGGCATTCCACAGACAGACAATTTTAAAAACAAACTGTTTAACAAAGCCTTGAAAGATGCTGAGGTAGCTTTCAAAGCTCTCAAAACAACTAAAAGTGATACTATACATTGTTCTCTAAATAACTGCACACCTATTGTAAACCAACAGCCATGTCCATTAATCATAGAAATAACTGACTCAATCCCTATGAATAGTTCTGCATCTATTCAAGAACTTGAAAGTAGCCTTGTTGAAAATAACTTTCTAGAAAACTCAAATAGCCAGCAAGATAAGTTAGAAATGGCTGCAAAAATAGGTGCAGCACTTGTAGAAGAAAATGAACACATGAAAAACGAAGTAATAGTATTAAAAACTAAACTTACTGTAATGGAGGGGAAAATAGAGGATAAAGATATTGAAGAAGAGAGGTATATAGCTAAAATAGAAAATCTCCTGCAACTTAATACAGAAGTCCATGCTCAGCTCACTAAAGAAAAGCACCTTCGTTTACAGGAACAAAGTATTTTTGAAGAGCATGATTTAAAACTGGAAAAACTGATCAATGACTATACTAAAAGAATAGAAGACCAAGGAAAAACAATATCTAAACTGCAAGGAAAACTGGCAAATCAAGACTCTTCTGCTAAGATTTATAGTGAGTCAAGCACTCAGACTTTCCCGACTAAAGAAAGCCATGCACATGAGAACTTCGTACCTTTACTACTTGACATGTCTGAGATCAAAATTAAACTTAACAAGATAGAGCAAACTTTGAATGTTTCAACATCAGAAACCTGTCAAAAACTGAACATTATACAAAACACTATTACAGAAAAACCTATACCCTTACCAAGGACCAAAAAAAGAAAAAATGTTTTTAGTGTATCACTACAACTAGCAAAACATCGAGCCCAAAACACAACTGGACAACCCACAACCAGTAAGAATGTGGCGAAAACTGTGTCCAAGACTAAAATACTGACACCCAGAGCAACAATGGGATACAATAAAATGCAGACAAAAGCTACTGGAGTAACTGGGGGAATCAGCCAAACCCCGTCAGAAAAACTGTCTCTACCATCATTGATAGAACCCTCCAACAAACTGACATCTTCACAGGCAACTAATATAACCGGGGGAATCAGCCAAACCCCTACAGAAAAACTGTCTCTATCATCGTCGATAGAACCCTCCAACAAACTGACATCTTCACAGGCAACTAATATAACGAGGGGAACCAGCCAAACCCCTACAGAAAAACTATCTCTATCACATACTTCATCACCTCAAAGTGATGAAGAGGACTTTAACATAATACAAGTTGAAGCAGATGTGCACTACTATCCTACATCGAAACCACACACAAAAACAGACTACACAAAACCCCACAAGAAGATCAGAATGGGATCAAAAAAGCCACCAACTACTGCACTGAAACTTGTAACTGGAGAAACATATGAGGAATTTTTTACGAAGAACATAGAAAAAACCATATATAACTCGGAGAATAATAAACGTAGCACACCTCCTCAAAACAAAATTTCTGCACTTGCTCTGTCTACAACCCCAGTTCATATGTATACAACTGACAAACCAACTTTTTTAGAGTTTCGCCAAAGAAAAGAAGGGAAAATAAAACACTACTGGAAGACAAGAATATTCATCAACACATCATTCAAGAGAATATAAATATGTCAGGATTTTCAATACTTCACCAGAATGTCAGGGGCCTAATAAACAAACTAGATCGCATAAACCATCTGATACACCTCACAGAACCTGATATCATTACACTTACAGAACATGGCTTAAATGGTAACGAATTAAGTATGACGAACATACTAAACTACACACTTTTAACACACTTCAGTAGAAGTGACCATAAACTGGGGGGTGCTGCAATTTACTCAAAAGACTCCTTAGTAAAATACATAGTCCCCATCGATGTATCAGAAAAGTGCAAAGAGCTGAATCTGGAGGCCTCAATGATAAAAATATGCAAAAACCATGTTCTTTACCTACTTGGACTGTATAGGCAGCCGAAGGCCAACCTGGATGAAGCTCTGGAAAGAATCTCCACAATAATAGAGGAGACTACAGCCGATAAGCACCCACTGTTGATTATGGGGGATATTAATGTGGACATCATAAAACCTGACAACAATACAGCTAAACTGAATGAAATGCTGGCTACCTATGACATTGAGAGAATCTCCTTACCTCCAACCAGAGTGACAAGTACCACTTCCACATCTATTGACTGTGTTTGCACCAATCAATATACAAAAGATCTTCAAGTGGAAGTGTTAGCCACTGGAATATCCGATCACAAGGCCCAGATATGCTACCTCAAAATTCCTCAAATAAACTCAACTACACCTAGACAGATTACCCGACTTTTCCATGAAGAAAATTTGCTCCACCTGAAATGTCTCTTAGCAGAAAATGACTGGCTAACTGTTCACAACGCCACTAATGCTGAAGAAGCCTATAACAATTTCTACACATCATTGACTGCAAGTTTGGAGACTGCATGCCCCAGAAAGAAAAAAAGAGCTAGAAAGAAGAAAAACTCAAAAGTTTACAACAATGAAGAGGCACTTCAGTTGAAGCAACAATACCTCCATACCCTTTCTAGGTATGAAATGACAGGATCTGACGAGGACAAAGTGATCTGTGCAGCTGTAAAGAAAAATTATGACCTAAAATTGAAATCCTTGAGGAAACTAGCGTCAACAGAATACATAAAAAAAGCGCAAAACAAATCAAAAGCAACTTGGAATATTATAAACAGGGAGAGGAAGAAGCGTGGGCAGGAAGATTCTCAAATTAAGCTTAAAGTAGATGGGAAACTACTAAAAAGACCATCTGAAGTAGCAGAACAACTCAATAACTTTTTCATAACAGCTGCTGATGAGGCACTTAAGAAAAATAATATTTCAAGACCACCTGCAACAATTAATAACTTAACGGAGTGTAATAATTATCTTTCAGTTTTAAACCCTACCAATCCAGAAGAGATATTAAGTATATTGCACACATTTAAACCGAAATGGTCTGCAGGACTGGATGAAATATCTCCACAAGTTGTAAAATTATGCTCAATAGAGTTAACTAGCCCATTAACAACTATAATTAATAAATCTTTTAAAGAGGGCATTTTCCCAAGTGCTTTAAAATGTTCAAAGGTATACCCTAAATTCAAGAAAGGCTCAACTACAGATACCACTAACTACAGACCCATATCACTGGTCTCAACCTTCTCAAAAATAATAGAAAAAGTGGTGCTTGCTCGTTTAACCAAACATCTGGAAGACAACAACCTTTTAACCAACAAACAGCACGGGTTTGTAAAAGGTAAATCCACTAAAACTGCAATAACTAGCCTAATTGAGCATGTAATAAACCAGTTAGAATGTGGAAAATTAGTTACAGGAATACTTTTGGACTTTAGTAAGGCATTTGACTCCATGGGGCACGATCTTATCCTCTCAAAACTAGAAAGTCTGGGTATAAATGGAACTGCAAAAGCATGGTTCCAGTCCTACCTGAGTGGACGCAGCCAAGTGGTTGAAATAAAATGTACATACAATAACCTGATACAGTATGTGAGATCTGCTCCTAAGGAGGTCACCAGGGGAGTGCCACAGGGTTCAGTATTAGGCCCGGTCCTCTTCATATTATTCACCAATGATTTGCCAAAACACCTTGGTGATATATGCAATTGTTTAATGTATGCAGACGATACTACTCTAGTAGTCAGTGAAGACACAGCTGATAGCATAAAAGAACAATCCTCCCAAAGTTTAAATAAGGCCTATCAGTATTGCAAAGAAAATGACCTAGTTGCAAATCCAACAAAAACAAAGCAGATTTTATTCCGGAAGAGGAATGACGTAACAGGAGTAGAAGATATGGCACCTGAGGACAACGTTAAACTGCTTGGAGTCACTATCGATTCAAAACTCACATGGACACCGCACATTGACAACTTGTGCAAAACAATTTGCTCTGGCTTATATGCAATAAGGAGGCTAAAGCAAGTTGCGGACATCAGTACTGCCAGATCAGCATATTTTGGTCTATGTGAGTCACACATAAGATACGGCCTGATTGCTTGGGGAGGAACATCATTAAACAACATGCAACGAATACTGGTTCTGCAAAAACGAGCCATAAGGATCCTTGCAGAACTGCAACCAATGGAAAGTTGCCGCACTTATTTTAAAGAGATGAGGATTATGACAATATTCAATTTATATATACAAGATGTTATCTTATATGCAGAGAATCAAAACCCACTACGCAATCATAACATCCATAACTACAATACAAGACATTCCTCATATTTTGTGATACCTCAACACCGGCTCACTCTTTTTGAAAAACAACCACTCTACATCGGCTGCAAGTTGCATAATCACCTTCCTGACTATCTACGAAGGCAAAGAGGACAAGATTTTAAGAGGGAACTAAGAAGATGGCTAACTGACCGGCCCTTCTACAGCCTAGCAGAATTCTTCAATAGCAGCTGACAAAACAAATCTACACTTTATAACATTTGTAAACATTTGACGCCATTGTATTTCTCTACGAAATTACAAATAAAGTTGATTGATTGATTGATTGATTGATTGAGTTACCCTTTTCAGATCTTTCAAATAAATTTTCAGGCAGAAAATTTAACTGAATAAGTGGGAATGAGTGAAGATAGAGGGTCTATTTACATTAAATATCTACATTGAATTTTTATGTACAGTATGTTATAAATATTTACATTAAAACTAACCTTTCTCTTTTCGTAATCGTGTTATAAATTTCTTTGGAGCAATACTCCCTACTTTCTTCTTCTGGGTGGCAATGCTGTGAAATAAATCAGCCAAACATGAAAGCAATGTTTCTTTTGTTCGTTTGTTACGTGCTTTGTATTCCAAGACTTTCTCTCTAAATGGCTTACAAAAATATAAGGCTTGAAGCACTGAGTTACTATAACAGGTATTCCCAAACTGTAAAAGAGCAAACATAGCATATGAACTATTTGCTAACCAATTATATGTTAAAATGTAAATAGAATATTATTAAAAACTGGTACAAATATGGAATATAGGGGTCCCACCCGAATTTAATATTTATATATTTTAACTAGTCAATATTAACCCCACAAACACTAATGTATGGACACTTTTGTGCAAGAATACAGATTTTTGACAAAAAATTGGAAAAAAGAAAAAACATTTGTACTCAAAAATAATACATACAATGATATTACATAGCCTATTTTAAACATGTTAATTTCATGTGTTTTTGTTTAACAGCTTAACTAAATAACTAAAATAACTGCATTAGATTGCAATTGAAACTTTGAAGTCCAGAATAGTGCAGTCCTACAATCGAATGTGAATAAAACCAAGCTTATAACCTTCCCTGATTTGTCATTATGAAATATCTAACCTCCTCACTATTACAAACATGGTAACTATTACAAACAGCATTGTTTACATATCAACAGCTGTTTAAACTTTTTGTAAATCATTATTCACTTTTCAAGTCATTTAAATCTCTCCCCATGTTATTCTTATGACCAAAAAACATACTTCGAGGGTTTCCTACATCCAACACGGTGAAAATACTACAGAATTAATAGCTTATTGCACAACTACGAACAGAGACAATTTTTTGACACCTCGACCGTTTAAATTGATCAAGAAATAAAGGAGGAGTTATGTTGACAAAAAACGGCTTCACATATTATATATAAGGATAATGCATTATTGGGTGAAGTGAATAAAAAGTAGAACATTCTTTTTCGAAGAATATTCTTCATTTCGAGTGAATAAAAACGAAGTAAATTCTACGGGATAGAAAATACTTCTTTTCATCCGGATGGGGTAGTATTTTCTCCGATTTCGTGTGAATAAAAGGTAGAACGTTCTACTCATCTGTAGAATATTCTTCATTTTTATGGAGTGTGGTTTAGGTCAGACTTCACTTCCGTGTCAGTCGGCAACATGGGGATGTTCAAGCAAGTTCGTGAGCAGAAGGTATATCGCGAACGGCGGAAGGTCAGTGGCAAACAGCTATTACGATTTGAAAATCAAAGTGTTGATTTTTTTAACTAATGAATTTTTAATTGATAGTGACGAGACACGTGGCGGAGCTATTCCACCCAGAACCAAAATGGATTTTTTTCATGCGGTCACTGATCCCGGATTTCAAATCGGGGCTGCTGAAGATTTTGGAATTGAACGTTCAACTACTTGTAAAACGTTTCATTTTGTGATGGATTGCATTTGTACCAGAGCCAATTACTGGATCAAGTTTCCAACTTCACTACATGAAGTTAATGAAGCTCAGTTGTTATGGCAGACACGTTTCAGACTTCCGTCTGTTCTCGGCGCTTTGGACAGCACGCATATAAAAATTCTAAAACCTAGAAACTTTGGAGATGATTATGTGTGCCGAAAAGTATACCCCAGCATAAATTTGCAAGCGACTTGTAACGCCAGCGAACAGTTCACCAGCATCAGTGCAGAGTGGCTGGGCAGTGAGCACGATTCAAGAATTTGGCGGTAAAGTCAAGTTACGGATATCATATCCAAGACTGATGGAGCTGCATGTCTGTTTAGAGATTCTGGTTATGGCATTAACACCTAGGCTCATAACTCCGTTCAAGCCACCGCGAAACTAAGAAGAGAGACAATTCAGCAGGTTACATGCTGGAGAAAGAGTGATTGTGGAGATAGTGTTTAGCCAATGGGAAAAAAGATTTGCAATAATAGGCAGTTGTGTAAGAATTGAACTAGACAGAATTCAGAAGTTAATTGTTAGCTGTGCAGTTTTGCATAATATTCCAATCACTTAAATGACGAGTTTGAAGAACCACCAGACAACAATGATGAGAATGAAGAGCTGGAAGAAGAGGCAGTTGTGCACCATGAAAATGCGGCATCAAAGGCTCGAGGTGAGCAAAAGCGTACAGAAATGTTTGTCCCGTAGGCCAGCAAAGACAGTTCTTCATCCAGGGAAGAAATGTAGTAAATTCTTTAGATTTCCGGACGGGCCGAAGTATTTTCTACCAAGTAGTAGCATTTTATTATTCACTTTGTTTAGAGAAAATGCTAATACTTCGTAGTATTTTCTTCAAGAATGTTCTACTTTTTATTCACATCACCCAATCTTTTTTCTTTTGAACGTGAATGACATTGAATTATTCATATAACGAATAATAATTGAGATACTAAAAAAAAGTGTGAGCTAGGTTAAGTTAGGTTATTATATGTTAACTGTGAATACATACCGCTAACCTAAACATAAACTAAATAACTAATCAAACATAACCTTACCTAACTTGTTTTGTTAAATATGTCAGTTTATATTTGTCGTTGGAAAAAATTGAATTTATGCCCGTGTCGTGTTGGAGAAAACAGTACATAATATTACTGTTATATACATAGGTTTTGGTGTAAAAGTGCTTTTTTCATTTTTTTTACAGATCATATATCATACAGTAATGATATATTCAACATTTAATCAACTAAATTTGTGACCTTGAATCGCCGGTGCTCAGTCTAATGTGAGAAGTGTTAAAAGTTAAAGGATGTATTATTTTACTAGTCGAAGTTACGGCTTCAACACTTAACCTGGGAATCAACGTCTTAAAGGTGACTTCGGAACTACCATCAGTGACTATGCAGGGGGACTGTGTGCAAGGATGAGATCACTCAGGGTCACCCATCCAAGGAAAAGCCATGCACGACGTTGCTTGACGCAGTTATCTTACGATAACATCGGAACCCTCGAGTCAAGGTCACTGGCCTAGGTGTAGAGGGGAACAGTGTAGAAACTGAGAAGCGTAGGAGGGGAAGATGAGCCAACTGTTTTGGCAGAAATATTTTTCTGTTTGTGGTTCAGTTATAAAAAAGTATATACATACAAGGAAAACACTAGATTTTCAAATTTTCTATACAAGAGGAAAATGTATTCTAACTCCTCTAAAAGGTCAATACATATGGGAGGAGGAGTTGTTATGAGAATCGTTACATGATCTAATTTCTTAATTATTAGTTCTACAATCTTATTAAAAAGAAAACGGATAAATCTTGTTAGAACAATTCCTGCCTAATCATTTAAAATTGCAGGTGTTATGGTTTATATTGGGCCAAAAAAGTACTAGGTCAATGGGATGAATATGAAAAGTATGGCACAGTACTTAGGTGAAATAAATTACAGAATTGCTGATACAAATACATTAAAAAATTAATAAGCTCATTTAAATAATTCTTGAGTTAAATGCTAAAGTTAGTCTACATTACTTACATTTACTAATCCGAAATAATGTTCATTAGGTGGGAATTGGTCCACTCCAATATCCCTTTCCAACTGAGAAATGTTTGCCCCCTGAAACAAGAATAGTTATTATTACAAGATAATTAAAGGATAATTAAATCTTAATACACAGTCTATACATTCAGATACGAAGCAAGATTCGAGTGGATATCTGATGGGCCAATTCTATGGTTCCTATCATAGAAAATAAAAGTAAACATCTATCATAGAGTACGGTTTGAACAATAAATGTCTTATACCTCCTTTTCTTTAAAAAAATGTCCCCTCATTTAAAAATAACTTAATTTTAATCTTCTATATGACCCGTAAATGTAGTACTAACTATTATACCAGTAAATGTAGTACTAACTATTATAACAGTAAATGTAGTACTAACTATTATACCAGTAAATGTGGTACTAACTATGATACCATTAAATGTGGTACTAACTATGATACCATTAAATGTGGTACTAACTATGGTATCAGTAAATGTGGTACTAACTAATGGTCTTCCAGCTATATCTTAAAAGCTAAGAGGGAATATTGTGGTAAAGTAAATTCGGCAAAGAAATTAGCAAATACCCGTACCATCGCAAACGCCTCCAACCCTTGCCAGGCTGCCTGGAACCTCATAAACAGCTGTAAGAAAAAATCTAGGTCACAAATAAAATGCACTGTAAGTCCTGACACATTTAACCAACACCTCTTAAAAACGGTCAGTGACATTGTTGAAAGTCTACCACCGTCAAATGTTGATCCTGTGGACTGTGTTGCCGTCACACGCTCTACGTTAACTTCCTGGCACTTGGTCACACCACGGGTAGTTCTTAAAATTGTTAAAGGTTTCAAGAACACTAAAAGCCCTGATGTCTATGGGATTTCAGTTGCAGTACTTTGCCACACTGTTGATAGTGTAGTATGCCCTCTCACCGAGGCTGTAAATACCTGCCTGAGGACAGGTGATTTTTTTCCGATTTTCTTAAGATCTCTTGAACTGTATCTGTGTACAAAAAAGGTGACCCTTGCTCTATGGACAGTTATCTGCCTATATCAATCATACCAGTGTTTGCCAAGGTTCTTGAATCAGTCATTGCTGTCCAGTTGACTAGTTATCTTGAGGAGCATGATTTGGTATCCGACCTGCAGCATGGTTTTCGCTGTGGCAGATCTAGTGTCAGCTCTCTTGGATTTAACCTCAATTATTAAAGGCAGCTTTTGAAGAGAAAAAGTTTGTGTCAGTAGCCCCCTACGATCTCAGCAAGGCATTCGATTGCATATCACATAAAATTTTACTGAGGAAGATCGAAAAGTATGGCATTGGCGGTACTGCACTCATCACCTTCAAGTCCTACTTCACAAATAGGCAACAAGTGTTTGATATTCATGGTGCAAAGTCCAGCCCAAGTATAATCCACCATGGTGTACCTCAAGGCTCTGTCCTTGGGCCTGTTCTTTTTCTTGTTGCTGTCAATGACCTTCACATCGACAACAATACTCTTCTCTTTGCAGATGACACAACCATCTTTGCCGTTAGGAAGCCCCTGTCAAGAGTCCTAAGTGAGACTGATGAATTATTGAATAGAGCTAAACTGTGGTTCACCAGCAACAAATTAAAATTAAACAAAAATAAGACACAACAAATGATCCGCACATTAAATCATCTTGATGCTAACCGAGCTGACAGCGTAAAACTATTGGGCTTCACCCTAGATCCAAAGCTCTCATGGACTAAACATGTGGAGGCTACATGCACCAAGTTGACCCATGTGGTTTATCTTCTCCGTAGACTCGTCCATCTTGTGTTCGCAAACTATCTTGTTGTAGCCTACTACTCCCTCTTTCACAGCCACTTATCCTATGGGCTACTGCTGTGGGGCCATTCGACTGGATGGCTCGACATCTTAAAATTGCAGAAAAGAGCTGTTAGAGTAATTACCTGGAGTGGACACTTGGATCACTGCCAACCACTTTTTCAGCAACTGGGTATCCTCACAATATATGGTCAATTTATCCTTGATTCTGTGTGCTACGTGAAGGAACACCTTTCTGACTTTGAGACCAGGGGTCAACATAATTTTCACCAAACTAGGCAGCGTGATAATATTGAAATTTCGTTTACACGCTTAAGCTTAATTCATGACAGTTTTCCCAATGTCGCTATCAGACTGTTCAAAGCTCTTCCAACCAATGTCAGACATTTGGATGGTCAAAGATTTAAGGCTACTGTGAAAAACTGGCTAAGGACTAAACCCTTCTATAAACTCTGTTGCCCAGCATCTTGGATTTTATCAGAAGATGCTCAAGCCTCCAACAATATAGTACATTTTATCTCCAGGACAGTTCGTGATGAAAGGCTGTCAGCAGCACGCCAGAAAAATTAGGACAACGGATATTCATGAATTACTCCAATTGGAAGACACTTGAGTGCAATAAAAAGTAGGCTTTGTTAGACACAGGCTCAAGTCATGATCATATCATTCAAGTCACTTCATTGATAAATTGTAAAAGAACCATTGACTTCATTAAAAAATTGTTTAAATAAAAGATTTAATTTAACTCATTATCTACAATTTTTCTGTTTTAAGTTTT
This sequence comes from Stictocephala bisonia, assembly GCA_035578905.1. NCBI lineage: Eukaryota > Metazoa > Arthropoda > Insecta > Hemiptera > Membracidae > Stictocephala > Stictocephala bisonia. The sequence continues at coordinate 143,442 of JAQJVL010000783.1, forward strand.
TCCCTACCGAAAATATAAATGTTTCTTGCATAATGAATATTTTATACTGTTAATTTTACAAGGGTCTCTTAGGGTTTACTCTACATTACAATTAAATACTATATAATTACTTAATTTTCAAATCGTTAAGTATGTCATGATTCGCAGATTACAATGGAATAACTTTTATTATCATTTTATGCTTTGAAAAAAACAGCAGCAAAGTGTAAATGAGCACAAGACTTAAATGTGGTCTGACTGAGAACATGAGACTCAGGCCAGTGACGTCACACGGACACCACCTTCCCTCATTTACAGTCAGGTGGCATAGCATCGCTACAAAGAAACAGCACAGCCCTAGTATTCTGTAGCCTTACCATGAAGAACTCTGTGCAAAAATAACAAATCAGTTGCAATGTGACAAACAAAATTGATAAATTGATTTCTAAGTAAACTTCCACACCTGAATCTTCCACACCATCCGTCACGGGAATTTTCTCTGGATGGTTTCCACTGATGCATCTGTATAAAAACCAGTTTCTTTTCCAGATTATATTCAAGGTGACTTCGAATCAATGACAGATAAGGTATCCGTATTAAAGACATGTGCTTATCTTTATAAAATTAGTGAGTCCCCCCTTACTTTATATACCGTACAACACAGTTAACCTATTCAGAGAAGATAACTTAGATTTTAATAGCCAAGAAAACTAAGGAATGTCCTATCTTTCTTATTAAACTAAGTTTTGATTTTAAATCTGATAATTAATCGATTGTTAATATTTAAGTAACATATTTTAAAAATAGATGATGTAAAATAACGATACTGAAACACATATAATTATGGTAATTGTAATGAACAAGAATAAAATAGGCTAACTCCAAATAATAAAACAGTGTAGACTACATAATACTATAAACAGCAATGAGACAGTTAAGAAAAGCATGTACAGTCAAGAAGCAGATAAAATTGTTAAAAATATATGTCCACAAGGTGTAGGCCTAATCAAGTATTTTGTTTCCTGACTGTTCATGACTTAAGTAACCTGACTGTTCATGTGTATTTATTAAGTATCCAGGTAAAACTGCACAATTATTTAATCAAATTCAATTCTTTTCATATTTCGATATGATGCTGTGGTAGTCATTACTTAGTTAGAAAAATGAAAATCAAGTGTCGGAAAGCCGTCGTTCACGTTGCAAAGCGATAAGAAGGTTTAAACTCCACTATCACTAACATTTTGGAGACATCGTGCCATGGCAGTTTTTGATTAAGTTAGGTTATTATATTATAATGAGCCTGTAATAAGGAACTTTCACTGTCGCAAACCGCTTTTCAGTCAACAGAATTTGTAAAAACATATTCTACAATAGGCCATGATAACCTAACGTTACCATAACTATCGTGGCATGATGTATATGGACGGCAAAAGTCCACATGCTATCACTGACATTTCGGAAACATCGCGCCGCGGCAGTTATGGTTAGGTATTGTAGAATGAACCTGTATTAACGTATTTTCACTGCCGCAAACCGCTTTTCAGTTAGCAGAATTTGTAAAAACATATTCTACAAAAGGCCTGCCTTAAATATACTAATGTATACTAATGTTACTAACTCTATCTTCCCAACACCTGATTTTTACCAAATATTGATAGTTAGCATCGCAAAAATGTATTATCAAAGTATAAAAGATTTGAAGTTAACTAAGTAACCTAATACTGCAGAATCACCAGTATCCATTACAGCTACATTTAATATTTGTGTAATTAAAATTATTAGAGAGATTTGCAAATATGTCTCTGTTTATCTACTTCTACACCTGTTAGTATAATAATTAAGACCATATTGATCATATATGCATAGGTGAGTTAATTGTTTAGGAAAACTTCCCCAGCCATAATTTCATTTCTACAGAATGGGAAGAAAATTAAATAGAAGAGCAATGGATATATTATTTAAATGTCGATAAACCATTTATTTTAGTCTGATTACGATGAAAACTGGAAGACCTTTTTGTCACTATGATAAACCATACAATGCATCTGCAACAATGGTCACTGAAAGATATGATATGTAAATGAATCTTTAGTCTTATACGTGCGGTTATTGTAGGTTGGATCCTGGTGCAAGAACATATTTAACAAACTGTTAAAAATGTATAGTACCTATGCGGGGGAGTGTGTTCAAACACTCTCTAATACGTCAACAAGAAACACCATCTTCACAAAATTAAAGAAGAGTTCCTGTTCAAACATATATGCAGTGACTATAAAACCATACTTACTGATGTGAACATTGTTTCAGAATTCGCAGTGGATTTTTTTTTCTATAAAAAATTCTGGCTGGATACGTTTTATGAAACAGTCATTTTGGAGGGCTCAATTTCATTTAATGGAATCTTAAATTAAGAACATGTGAATTATAGGCCTAACATAACTTGTATAAGGAATGTGCAAATATATTGTTACTTTTCTGCAACCTTACTTTACCCCTTTAAATAAATGTTAAAATCTAGACTTGAACTGGAGCAGTTTCTTTGGTATAGAATAGGCATACAATAGGCTATGTTAAGTTTCAAAAAGGTTTTAGCAAAGTCTCAAGTATTTATAGGATACTTAATGATATTTTACTGTCAATATTATTTGTTATTAACATTTAAACAATCTATATTTCACTAAACCTGCTCAATAAATTTTAAGACAATTAATACATCTGTACAAAGGTTAGGTATGCTAAAAAGCTAAATAAAAGACATCAAATAAAACAAATGGTTTACCATAGTATTATAATTATTCCATTGGCAACTATTCTATATTTTCACATAATAAATTCTTGACGGTAAAAAACGAGTAATTTAGTTATAATTTATCAATAAACAACATTGCTTCAAATTACTGATTGAAATTAGCCTTTCGTATAGATTTCTGTATGTGTACTTTTTATGCCAAAGTGCCAAACTGAATCTGGTTAGATTGGGTTGGCTGCAATCTATCCATAGAGATAAAATTATATTTCGTGTATTTGCATGGAGTAAATTCGTTCTAATTTAAAACGTTACATAGTGACAACATAAACAAGAAAATATATTATTATATGTATGTAATATGTAAATATTATGTTTGTAACATACGATAAAAATACAATTGCACGCAGGGTACTGTAAAGAAAATAGTGTAATGTATTATAAAATTGTGTGTAATATTCAAAGACTCAACAACAAAAATAATATTCAATCGTATAATCTTTGATTAATGGGTTAAACATTAAATTCACCAACTCAGCAAATATTCATGGATTTACATTAACTCACATTTCTACTGACTAAACAATTTTAGTTCATTTATGTTACACCCAATGCAGAGTTACCAGGGCTTTTATATATTTTAATTAGAAACGTTCGTTCAAAAAGTACCAGCCTGCTACTTTTGTTTAACTGATGTAACAGTTCAATTTTCCAGCGCGTATTAACTGATATTAAGTAACATGAAGTCAGGCATTCAGTTACTGTTGAAACTAACCGCATCAGCTCAAATAAATTAACAAGTCGTCTTGAGTGTTCACTGAATGACAAATACAAACTGATTTATTTAAGACTCGCATCAGTTTTCATGTTTTTACAGGAAATCAATCAACTGTTGTGTTGTCTGATATAAATAGAAGCAGAACAGGCGAGCAGGATGTATGGAATATCCATTTACAGTTGCATCAGGTGGTCTTGCGCATCAGTTAATTTTCACATCACATAAATTGTATCAACTGATTCAAAGAAACTGATGCGGTTACTTTTGGCCTTCACTACCAAATAGTTAGGTGTATTTTGGTAATGTCTTACTTTAGATTGCTTACGATAATGATCTCGGACCGACACTATTAATGCATTTCAATGTTACTATATTTACACCAATATTACTACATTTAAGCATGAATTTTTGTATTTTCTTTTCCTATTGTAAGAGTGCATCTTAGGAAGAATTTAAATGGCCTTTCTTCTCCTTTTCTAATCAAGTTTCTCTTTGTATAATTTCATCAGTTTTGTTTTAGTAGGCTGAACTTAGAATCAGTGGGTTCACCAGGTAGCTAAAACATTTAAAACATTATTTACTCTTTGGTTTATAGGAAAGATTGTAATAAAAAGAGAAGTTTTTGTTCTACCACTTTAAAGGCGAATATAATTTTCTGATCTCCTCCAAAACGGCTAAAGTAAACTTCGCGATACTCAGTAATTATTTAAGCATCACTATTACGTAGCACACATTTGATTTTTTTTCTAATTCAATTTCTTTACGTATTGAAAGCAAAAAGTTAAAGCTAAAATATTTGAAACTAATTTATTATCGATTAACCACGCTCAAGTGGAATGAAAAATGAATTTATTAATATAGAATATTTACGAAATTCAGGCTATGACTATTTAACTCTCCCTTGCACCTAACAAATAGTTACAAAAAGAATCCATACATTTCAAAAACAATATATACGTAGTATATTTACTTCATTGAGTAAAAGTATAGCTTTAACAATTTAATTAGCATAAACCTCTTGTTATAATATTCGTATGCAAATCTGGGAGAAATTGCCTCTTATTATATTATAATTGATCCCAAACTGTACGCCACGGCCCCATGCCGCACCTCAGAAAATAGCCAAGGGCGCCGAGATGTGTTTTCAGATAAGATAGGAAGTTGAATATAGTCATGGGCGTTTTTAAACGTTAGAACTAAATAATTTTTTTTATTTTCCTACCACACACAACATGAATAAATAACCAAATAATACCTCTATGCATTGAAGTATCTATACATTTGTTGTGTTTAAAATATATTTCTATATTTAACTGTGTACAATACTGAGTTTACAAAGTTGTATCTACGACAATTTAGTAAATATGCTGGTAGGATGTTTTCATTAATCAATGTTATATTACAGACAAGTAATTTTTTTAAGTAATATACACATACTCTCTAAGGAATAACATTAATAGAGCTAAACCTTTCAATGATCTCTTCTATTGAAACTATTGTAAAAATGTCGTTTCTGATAACATTTAAGTTTCTTTTATTATTTTTTTACTTTCTACGCCAATTGCATTCTTAATATACTATTCAAACGCTGTTGAGGGACAACGGTTCAAATCCCTATATCAAATATAAGTGGATCTCCCGGCATTTGAACCCGTGGCTTTCTGCTTTGGAAATAGAAGTGCTAACCACTAGGCTAGCAAGAGGCAATTTGTGTTTTGTATTAAAATTAAGTTCGTTTATAATAAAATTTATTAATTACATAGTGCCAGCACAAAAACAATCGTTAACGGTATTTCTGAACGTAGAATAGGAAATGGTCTTCAATTCCAAAGCCACTTGCCTCTTCCCCAGATGGTTCCATGTACAGGACGCAGTGAATAACGGTCGTAAATACTGAGGGAGCTACGGTTCGACAAAGTTTGGGAACCACTACCGTAGGGGATCTCCAACTCCCGCTCGAGACCAGTCATAACCAAACACGAATCTAATTAAATAAAAATAAATTTCTTTATTTATCAGTGACATAATCATATAAATCATTATCAGATAGCATTAATTGGTATTCCATACGACTGACGTTCACCCACCCACCCTACTTGCAGACACATACGACTGAAATTGGAAAAAGTTACATATAATTATTACGAATAAACTCTTTTCCAATAAATACGAAAATTAAAGTATTTTACAATACTGCATTTAACCACAAAGCATTACTCGTTTTACGCCCTATAGTCCGAGTAAAATAACTGGTACTGGCGGAATGGCCACGCACCACTGGTCTGAAATGACACAACTCTGAAATTTAAATTGCTGTCAAACTTAAAATAAGTAAGCAATAATTTTCAAGCTAATTTTATAGTGCCCACCATTTTATATTCTTTAAGAAAAAAATATACTGGAGATTTTGCTTAAATTGATTTGCTTTTTACTGTGATATTTGTGTTTAAGAACACGTTTTTATTAGTGAAACTGCGCGTGAGTCATCTTTAACGTGTCACTGTAGCGAGAATAATAATAAACAAGGAATTTCTTGTTCTCATTCATTTTAAAAATGTTAATCAAGGAAAATGTATTCTTAGATAAATAGGAGAACTTGTTAAAACAATTAGGATCTTAAGGAATAGTAAATGCAATCACATTGTAATCTCTTAGTATATAAATTGCGATTCCCACCATCAACACTACTAACTGAGTTCTCACTAACACATATAACAGCTATTTGTAATGTATTGGCTGTCATAAACATTGCTTATTTGTTGTGTTTTGTCTAATTGACGAGGTTTGGCACGCGAAGAGTGGACGGGAGTCTCCTAATTTAACGTTTATTTTAAAGAAGTTGAAATATTACTGTTTATCCTATAGCAAAGTACGAGTAAATAACTAGCTGTATACAAACTTAACCTGAAAATAAATTGTATTATTTTATATTAAGATGGTTACTTTGCAAAGCACATATTTTCAGTATATTTAGTTAATATGTTAAGTTTTGGTTAACATTAGCTAAAAATGTTATCGCTTTATCCAAATATTTTGGTTTCTAATCACCAAATTATTTTTTAAAGTTAGCAAAGGTTTACAACAAAAATTAATTTCTCATTAACTTGTTTGAATTATCAAATGATACTTATACCAAACTAATAACAATGAATCAAATGATTAGAAACCAAAATATTTTGTTAAAGAGATTAACATTTTTGAAAATGCCCTAGGAATTTCTTGTAACTCACAAAAGAAAATATCAAATTATTAACGAAAAATACTGAAAATATGTGCTTTGCAAAGTAACAATCTTAATCTAAAATAATACAATTTATTTTCAGGTTAAGTTTATGTACAGCTAGTTATTTACTCGTTCTTTGCTAAAGAATAAACAGTAGTATTTCAACTTCGTTAAAATAAACGTTAAATTAAGAGACTCTCCTCCACTCTTCGCGTGCCAAACCTCGTCAGTTAGACAGAACACAACAAATAAGCAATGTTTATGACAGCAAATACGTTACAAATAGCTGTTATATGTGTTAGTGATAACTCAGTTAGTAGTGTTGATGGTGGGAATCGCAATTTATATACTAAAAGATTACAATTTGATTGGCATTTACTATTCCTTAAGATCCTTATTGTTTTAACAGGCAATTATCTAAGTTCTCCTCTTTAACTAAGAATACATTTTCCTTGACTAACATTTTAAAATGAATGAGAATTAAAAAAATTAAACCTTTTATTGATTGCAGAAGCATAATACTGCTTGACATAAAAACTACTGAATATTCATTTCAAATTATTTTTATTTTGTCCTGTTTTAACGAAACATTTGAGGAGACTTTCAAAGACTAATATACAAATTTATTTGGAAGAGGCGATTTAGTTAGAGTACCCAGACCTAGGCGACGCTGCTGCTACTGGTGGACATCGAGTTAAGTATAACTTCACACGTAGTCTCCAATTCAACGTCCAGTCTAGTTCAGTCGTCTGTCAGTGCGCGGCGCGACGACACATCGGTGATGGCGCTTACGTGGTTGACGTTATGTGCTGTCGCCGCTTCCGTATCCGCTGATTCATGCGCTTACAGGGTAAGTTTACAGACGACAGAATTTTATGTATAATTATAACATTTTGAATTATCTTTAAAATAGTTTTGTAAAGGCACGATGATTAAATTTTTTTTAAATAAACCAAACCAGTTTATATTTTTCAATTGAGGAGGTAATAAAGGCTTCCCGTTGTCTAAAAAACTATTTATAGTACAAATAAATAAATCTTGTTTTTTCTTACTACGCTCAGTTTAACATCTGTTTTATCCAGTATCTTATTTAAGACATGAACAAACTAAATTAAATAAATGGTTCCAAAGAATTAGCATACACGTTCCCCCATATTAAACACTAAAATATCAAAACTTTGAAAATTACCAATTTGAATCCCAAATACGTTTTTTTGCCATATCTATAAAACTAAAATATTTTAAATTGTAATTCACGCTTTTTCTGAAAATTTAATCAAAATCGTTTGAGCCGTTTTTGAGAAAATTCCATTTTTGTATGTTTTCTTGTGCATAAAAATAATTAAACTAAAATTTCAAAAAAGTGAATTAATGGTCTGGAGATATTGGCTTAATACACCTTCATACCAAATTTCATAAAAATTGATCCATCCATTTGCTCTCCAGCGAAGTGCACATACACATAGACAAACGCACGTTCGGACAGATATCCAAAATATATTTTTTTTAAACCACTTTTTGGGGTTCATGAGACCCTAAAATGGATTTGTAGACTTATAAAAAATGTTTTTGACCATCACAATAATTTCTCTATGCTAATAACGCGCATGGGAGAAAGTGAAACAAGTAAACTGTTCAAATAATAACAATCTAGGGGACACCCTGCACGCTTCGCGTACAAACCCCGTCGCTCGCTGCACGAAACGTCCTAAGTTCAAAGGCCTCATCTTGTGACTTTGACAACAAACATTAGCAGTTATACTTTATTGTGTAAAATCATTTTATGTAAATTTACTTAAAGTAGCTGATTCACTGCTTTTAAGTTGAAAAATATTTGTAGTCTAGAGTCTAAATATAAACAACCAATGTAATTATTTAGCGTGTTTCAAATGTTTACATTCCATTTATCTTATTTAACAGCTGATTATCTTATTTAACAGCTGATGATTATAGACAGACAGACAGACATGCATCCGATTTGTTATATTCATAGACCAAACAAAACTTCCACCGAATCAATCAAACTTATCCTTTTTCTCTGACAACGATCTATAACCTTTTTTCAATTCTCAATATGATAAACATCATTATTTACATTCCAACAGTTGTTAACATTTATAAGCATTGTTACTTACATTTGAACAGCTGTTACTTTCTGACTATTAAGTTTATGTATCTGTTATTCTTATGGCCGAAAACGTACTTTGAGGGCTTCTCCTTTACCTTAAGAGGACAAATATAAAAAAACGAAGCCCTTACTGCACTACTACGAATATGGGCAAATAACCCTTAACCGGTAAATTAATCAATGAATACGGGAAGAGTTGCGTTAAAAAAAAAAAAAATCGGATTTGCGCACTATAAAAATAGGATTCTTAGTATAATGAACATCAATTTACACTCCAACAGCTGTTAACATTTTATAAAGATTGTTATTTACATTTGAACAGCTGTTACTTTCTGGCTAATTTAAGTCTCTCCATGTTATTATTATGGCCGAAAAACGTACTTTGAGGGCTTCCTGTGCTCTTCAGAGGACTAATATCAAAAATGAAGACTTTACTGCACCACTCCGAATAGGGGCAAATTTTGTGACACCTCAATAGTTAAGATTTATCAATATAAGGAAGGTGTTACGCTAGTAAAGAAAAAAACTACTTCACGTATTGCATATAAGGATGTATATAACCAGACCCTATACAAATAGTTTTATACTGTAAACGCTGTATATAAAACATGATTAAGTTGACTGTGAAATTTTGGAAGTAACATAAATATAACGTTTAAAGTGAAAACTAACTTTATGGATAATCGTCTGCCACAGGTTTTTAGTAAATTATTTAAAAAATATTTCAGTATATTTTATTTATAAGACACCTATATAATAACTGAATTAAAACAAACAACATTAATTTGAGTTATAAAACAAACAATTAAATGAGCATTTTAATTGGCTTGATTACACCTGTAGTGCCAGTATTTTTCTTCGCGTATTTAACTAAGAATGATTTTTAGCGGAATGTTCTAGACAATATTTGACTGTCAAAAGTATGATAACTGTTGTATTGAGTTGTTTACAGTGTGGTATGGTCCTGTACATTTTTGAATTTAATAAAATGTGGAATGCCATTGTCTATTCGCATTACCTTACTTTAATTCTATTTTAAACAGCTGTATTATTATCAACATGGTTTAATTTTTTTGCAAAGTTCATCCTGTCTTGACTGAAAATTTCTTAAGATTGTTCAAAAACGAAATAGGAATTAATTACTCCTTTGAAGAAACCTCAGGTTGAGTAAGGCGGTAAACTTTTGTTCATAGAAATCAGGTGATAAAAACCGGCTGTTCATTTGTCATTGGGCTAATTAATGACACTTTCTATGGAATAATCAGCCTTAGTTTGTGACTATGACTACATTCGCATATCTACACTCATCACATTCATTCGAAATCCATATTCGCCCAAATCTTGACGACCGCGTCTTACAAAAAAAATAAAAATAAATAAATAAACCTGTGACGTGTTTGCAGCGTGTTCCAGCCGTAGTTTTAGCCCCGTTAAACTGGTGGTATTACAATATTTAATGTGTTTCACAGATATTTCACGGGACATTCTAAAAAATTACCCATTACTGCGACAAACGAGAATGGATCACCGTGTAATTTTAAAAACGGACGCGGAAAGTTTGTATGGACAGTAATTTACTTAGAATTCTTCTACGTTTATCGAGTTAGTGGGCCTTAAACTTGCAAAAATCGTAGAAGACGCGGAGACATTCGGACAACAGACTGTAGACTGTCGAAGACATTTGGACAACAGGAAATCAAACCAATTGCTCTAAGTGGGGTCATTTGCGACCCCCTGCCGGCACCGGCCGCACCGCAGGGCCACCTCCGTCATTATCGCTGCATTTCCTTTTTATTTAAAATTTTTCATTTACTCCAGATACCTGCCTCCTTATGACGTATTTTGAGAGAAAGTTCACCTTTTTTGACAATCGTCAAATAGCCTACTGGAACGTCAATAACTGTACAAATCGTACGCGTCTTATTTCTAATTCAAAATTTTACAAAACCCAACTTATGTTCCACTAGAATAAGTCTTTACCTATCAAATGACACTTCAACTGTTACGGTACGATCATTATTACGGAACGAATCGTTGAAATAGAAACCAGTGTTTTTGGCGTATTTGGTGGAGCGAAACGGCTCCCTTACTCTGAAAGCGTAATTTTAAGAATGTATAGTATTAATTCGGATTGTTAAATAAATCAAATACTTCCTGTCGGCACAGAAATTATGTGCACCTGAGTTTGAAAGTTGTTTTCTAAGAAGCTAAGAGGCATACGTAAAATCTAATCACATCATTGTTTTCCTCGTTCAATTGTTATGACATATGTATTTTAAAATTATATTACGAATTTTAATATTTTTTATCCTAGTTGTAAAAAAACTGTAATTTAAACTATTTTTCACTGTTCATCAAATTCACACCGTTATTAATTAAAAAATCGTCAATGTATCGCATTCATATTTTAATAACTGATTGATAGACATGTTTTATAACTTTTATAGTTTTAACTTTTCGAAGAAAAAAGTTTTTATCAATTCCCTAAAACTTTGTTTTCTTGGATTCAAGAGATAGTAAAAATATTTACTTGGTCTTGTTGTAATCCTAATGACGTCATGATGCATAACTTTCATGTTTGTAAGTAAATGGAGTGATTTTAGGTAATTTTAAATTAATTTAATATAACTTTAAATTGATAAATGTGTATTATTTTAAATCAATATAAAATCACCGCATATACTCACACATATGAAAGTAGTGTATTGTAATTGTACACGTCATAAGGATTACAACAAGGCCAAGTAAATAATTTTACAACCTCTAGAATCCAAGAAAACAAAGTTTCAGAGAATTGATAAGAACTTTTTTTCTCGAAATGTTTATATTTTAAAATTTATAAAACTTGTAGAAACCATTCCTATCAATCAGGTATTAAAATATGAATGCGATATTTTAACGATTTACAGTGAATACTAGTTAAAATTGCTGTACTTTTTTGTTCTAACTAGCATAAAAAATATTTTTTTAAATTCGCAATATAACTTTAAAATGCATATGTCATAAGGTCCAACTGAACGAGAGAAACTATGGCGTGATTATATTTTTCGTATGCCTCTTGGTTCCTTAGCAAACAACTTTCAAACTCGTGTGCACATAATGTCTGCGCCGACAGGATTTTTTAATGTTTGAATTTTATAGTGGTAAGAAACTTGCGTAACTTTTGTACAGCCAATGGTTAATACAATAAATTAATTAGATAATACTTAGAGTATAGATTATAAGATCTTTATAGTTTAAAAATAACTTATGCCTAACAACATGTATAATAAAATTGTTTCAAACAATAATACTGATGCCTTCTAAACTAGCCCCGCCCACCCACGTACCGTGCATGGTGTCACTTCTCAGATATGAGACGCCGACACAATTTTGTGTGTATTTTTTAGGAGAATATGATTTACCTGAGTGTAGGATGAGTGGGCCTGTATATTCTAGTTACTAACTGAGTTCGACTGTTCATCAGAAAGGGCCATTTACTAATAGCCCAATGGCCAGAGCGATTCTACAGCTTTACGTGGTATCCGAACCACGTATGTTGGACTGATTTTCATCTGATTGACAAGCTTGATAAGTTCTCTCCCCTATTCATCCAGATACTGCTTACCACCTAACGAAAAAACCCCAGACTTCTCTCTTTTTTTAAAATAAAAACTTCACTCACCAGTTCACATGGGCTTACAAGCCTGTGCGTGAACTTTATTCAACGAGTGTAGTGCCGACTTTTGGCTCAGTGAGGATTCGAACCTTGGAACTTTCCCTCCGCAGTCCGAAGCAGCCACTGAGCCACCAATCCGGCACCTCTAGTAGTGTCTACATTGATGGAAACCATTTAGCGGACGCCATGTCAGTATTAGGAGGACCGATTATAGAACCTATCAATACTTGAAAAAAATGGAGACGGCGACGAGACTGCCATAGTTCGTTTTGTCGTCGTGGAAGGGTCAGTCGGTATTCACACCAATTCACCCAGTCCCTTATCAGCAGATGACGTAATCATGTTTATTGACCAGTAGCTATCACAGTAGACCTTGCTCCCTCTGTTATAGCCACTCAACATCATTGTTTATTTTGAATCTTAGACATCGCACACCTATCGATTGTAGTTTGTTTTCTAAGATAATTCGTCATTCTTTAACCGGACTTTAAAGTTTATTAAACATATGTAAGAATTTTTTTTCATTTTAATTTTACACTTTAATACATGAACATGGAATAGTGAAATTCAAACATTTGTATGCAAAAAATGTGCGGTTAGGGATTAGTCTTATTTAATTTTTTATAACGCGCTTTATTATCTTCATTATAAGATGGAAGACTTCGAGATATATAATTACACTTAAATGCAGCAGGTTTGGGATCAAAGACTACGTCTGGTTTTCCGATGTCTGTCTATAACTGACGATAAGAGCGTTTTAAACACTAAATTCTCACAAAGACAGTACATTAAGGAACGATGGCATTCATTCATCACACGTCGTATTTAGACTGAAGTACGTCACGACTTATATGAATCAGGAAATTAGGTTGAATATCAGAATACGACAGACTTATGTGTGTATGGAACACCAGTAATCATGTGACAAAATTAATTATGTTTTTGTTTTTAGAAAGGACTTTTTTTTGTGTAGTAAATTATATTGTGATGCTCATAATGGTAATCGAGTGGGTCAGTATCATTGCACGTGTACGGGTAGGCGAGTGGGTTAGTATCATTGTACGTGTACGGTAATCGAGTGGATACCACTGTTCGGATATTCGAGTGGGTACCACTGTTCGGATATTCGAGTGGGTCAGTCCCACTGTACGTGTATTTAAGCGAGTGGGTCGGTACCACTGTTCGGATATTCGAGTGGGCCAGTACCACTGTACGTATACTCGTATTCAAGCGAATGAGTCAGTACCATTGTTCGGATATTCGAGTGGGTCAGTACCACTGTACGTGTATTCAAGCGAGTAGGTCAGTACCATTGTTCGGATATTCGAGTGGGTCAGTACCACTGTACGTGTATTCAAGCGAATGGGTCAGTACCACAGTACGTGTACGGGTATTCGAGTGGGTCAGTACCACAGTACGTGTACGGGTAATCGAGTGGGTCAGTACCACAGTACGTGTACGGGTATTCGAGTGGGTCAGTCCCACAGTACGTGTACGGGTATTCGAATGGGTCAGTACCACAGTACGTGTACGGGTATTCGAATGGGTCAGTACCAAAGTACGTGTACTTGTATTCGAGTGGGTCAGTCCCACAGTACGTGTACGGGTATTCGAGTGGGTCAGTACCACAGTACGTGTACGGGTATTCGAGTGGGTCAGTACCACAGTACGTGTACGGGTATTCGAGTGGGTCAGTACCACAGTACGTGTACGGGTATTCGAATGGGTCAGTACCACAGTACGTGTACGGGTATTCGAATGGGTCAGTACCACAGTACGTGTACGGGTATTCGAGTGGGTCAGTACCACTGTTCGGGTATTCGAGTGGGTCAGTACCACAGTACGTGTACGGGTATTCGAATGGGTCAGTACCACAGTACGTGTACGGGTATTCGAATGGGTCAGTACCACAGTACGTGTGCGGGTATTCGAATGGGCCAGTACCACAGTACTGGTACAGGTATTCGAATGGGTCAGTACCACAGTACTGGTACGGGTATTCGAATGGGTCAGTACCACTGTACGTGTACGGATATTCGAATGGGTCAGTACCACAGTACTGGTACGGGTATTTGAATGGGTCAGTACCACAGTACGTGTACGGGTATTTGAATGGGTCAATATCACAGTACTGGTACGGGTATTCGAATGGGTCAGTACCACAGTACTGGTACAGGTATTCGAATGGGTCAGTACCACAGTACGTGTACGGGTATTCGAGTGTGTCAGTACCACTGTTCGGTTATTCGAGTGTCAGTACCAATGTTCGGGTATTCAAGTGTGTCAATACCACTGTTCGGTTATTCGAGTGTGTCAGTACCAATGTTCGGGTATTCGAGTGTGTCAGTACCACTGTTCGGTTATTCGAGTGTGTCAGTACCACAGTACGTGTACAGGTATCGAATGGGTCAGTATCACTGATTACTTACTTATAGCAGAAGTAACAATTACTATTATAGGAATAATTATATTTATTTTGATAGACTGAGAAAAGGTAAACTATTTTATATACCAAAGCAGAACTACACTTTTTGAACAAGTGAGTAAAGGTATGAGATTTTTTAGTGATGGAAAAATATTGTTTAGTGATTATTTTAACAATTCTTAAAGATTATTAACCTATATTTTATACTAATATACAACATTCAGGTTAGCTTAAAACGAAGAAAAAAAAAGAGTTTAAATTTTGAGTTATGTACATAAAATTATGAGATTGCCTCAAATTCTTTTATATTTTTTGGTCAGATACATTTGTGGTCTGTGAAGGAATTGCTGGTACATAGTTGATATTATTTCTTATTTTGTGCGCTTAGGTTTTTTTAATATGCTGGTTTTTGCAAACTACCTTGGTAAATCAGTGGTACATAATGTAGAAGTGGATGTGCAGGTCCACCAGCTGTCGAAGTTCATAGGTTCAAATCCCGTTATGATCATCTGGTATGTTACGGAAACTTTCTTGGCGCTCATTCACCATGGTGAGGCAAATTGGGAGTACAATTTAAGTAGACAATTAAGAGTCAGCATCCTAACTACAACCCTACATGGACTCCCATACTTCTCTAGTTGTGTCCACATCGATGTCAACCATTGGGCATCCGCTGTGTCAGTATTAAGAGGACCGAGCATATAACCTATCATCTACAATGTCTCAACACTTTGTCCCTAAGTAGCTGGGTTACAACACTGCGCCACTAGTGCTAACTATGTTATAAAGTAACTTTTTTTAATTATAATAATCTATCTAAAATCGTTTAGATGAAGTAACAGCTAAGCATTATTTTCACTTACAAAATGTATTTAAGTTTCTATTTATTATCCTTAACATTTTTTTTATCGGCTTTGAAAAAACTCTGTAGCTTACTTGAGCCTTCTATAAAATCACAGAGAAGATAGAAAAAGGGTCGCACCCAATAGTGCGTTGAATGTGTCAGTAGTTATTTCTCCAGTTTGTCCATACGATGGGAGGGCCAGCACCTTGTCAGTCCCTTCCTTATTCCCCTGAAACCTCATTACTACAGACATGAAAAGATGCACTTTAGTTGTAATCTACTTTAACTCTCACTAAGTCGTTCTCTGTGGCCATAAGATAGCGACATCTGTATATTTTTAGCTGTTAAAGTACATTTTTACCATCGCTATAGCTTGTGAATGGTCAACTGGTTCCGCCCCTTTACTCTGTCTTAATGAGTTCCTCGCACTGATCAATAGTGTATGATGAATGGGAAGAGTAAGGTTAAGAAGGAGGTCGGCTTCTCCTTAAAAAAAAAATAAAAATAAAAAAATACCAAAACACCAATCTGTGAATACTTCGTCAAACACTTTCATCTTCTTTAATCCATGACACTAATTAACGTTTACTGTATTATTTCATTTATTTAGTAATTTAAAAATGCAATTACAATACAATCTTATAGTATAAAATATTATGCTATGTTCATTACAATTTCCATTAACGTAGAAAAAGTTGACAATGTTCCAGAAATGGAAATAAGTTGTCGACAAGTAATGAGTTGTCTGTACTGACTACCTATTTGTCAAACGGGACTCGATGCAGGCGATCCATCATTGCGCGGCATGTCAGCGACTGGTTGCGTGCGTCGAATGTTTACACATCAACAACGAAAAATAAAACTCGATTTTTACAATTTGTCTTTATTGTTTCATTACATTTAACGGTTGTTACAGTTTTAACGTTGTGGAAATAAATTAAAAATTCTTAAATATACTCCAATATGTGTAGTAATCTGTGGAATTAAATCATGTTATATTCTTTATTTATGGAATGTCCCACTTGACTTCAGAGCGCTCTTGCAGCAAATGCTAGAACTACGAGGAGTTTGAAAATGCTACAACCAGTGGCGTGATGTATTTCATTCATTTATACGCTGATCGTCAAGATATAAGCGAATATGAGGGGAAATATTCGCAACATTAGCCTTTACGTCTTGATTTGTTACTACGTTTCAGTCCTTTGGATAAGTCTGTTTTATAGCCTACTTGTATGATTTTGTGAATTTTAGTGCGAGTAAAATTGTTACGATAGTGAACTTTACATAATTGTTTCCTATTGTATTCTTAAAACAGGTGAAAGACTGGCTTTTTAGTATTGACGCAATAGGGAAACTTTTTAGCATATTAATTTGATTCATTCATACATTGTATTACTAACTTTTAAGACAGTAGTCTAAAGACAGCATAGTAAGTCTTATGCTGTTGACCATACATATATATGCTGTTGGAACATCAACCAAGCTATAACTATTTGTCTATGAAATATAATCTGTATTGAATCAACCTAGTAGGGTTTTCTTTTCTTTTTATTTAAAGTAGGTTAATAAATTAATGTTTGAAGAAGAGTTAGTTGATCTATGGCGTTTAAAGCATTTTTATTTGTAGTGTTTAAACAATAAATATAGCCTACTGTAACACAGATTTTTAACGACAAACTTACTGCAGAAAACCACCAAAGATCTTTTGTTAATCTTTACCGTTATTTGTAAAAATATAATAATATAAACAGAGCTAGCCACAATAACTACTGATAGTTATAGACTTGAATGACAGCGGAATCGTCCATCGTACAGTCATGCGTCATATTTAGTATCTAAAATAATGAAGGCGTTTTTATTTTTATTGCGACAACTAACATATGTAACCTAACGAATTTATTTAGTACACATTTAAAATTTAATTCAAACTAATATTTTACAGTGTTTATATTTTATAAATGTACAAAACGTTTATTTTGAAGTAAATTAAAGCACTTTATGTGTATTTCAACTGTAAACCCTTGGTGTATGTTTATGTAGAACTGAAATGTTCACGTAATGTTCCTTGATAAACATAGTAACTTATTTTAAAGTAATATTATAATATTAAATTGTTATGCTAACATGACGTGTTCTTTTCACTACGGAGTTTTTTTCTCGACACGATATAATAATATAGATATAAAAATGTTCAGTGGAAAAATAAGTAGTAAAGTTGTACAAGGTTGATTTTCACAAATTAATTAAATAACATTCAGTGATTTGTTAAACAATATAACAATTTAAAAAAGTGTTGCTATCTGTAAAAAAATTCCTTACATAGAAAATATTTAATAACGGCATCATTATCATGCGACTTAATAGCCCGGTGTGCCCGCTACAATGCCACCTGTAGAACGCCTGCGAACCAGTGTTAGGCAAGGAGACGCGTTCATTCAAGTCTGTAACTATCAGTAGTAAAGTGGCTAATATATTCCAACAACATTTGTAAACATATTGTACAAGTTTATGGAATAAATTAATTCTTTTTCTTATTATTCTTATTCTATTGTTCATATATTTTTCTTATCGCATTATTTATATATCGTTCATCTGTGTTATTGTATAACCAATTAAATTGCTTCTCCAAGCGGATTTCTACAGCAACGACCTATTATTGTATGTCCTATGTCAGAGCTACACTCAAATGCTAATAAGCGCGCTCATGTAAGGCGGGTAATTCTTAATTGAAGTATAAACTAGAGGTATTTATTTAATAATTTACACATCGTATTTATTAATTAGTCACCATGAGAGCACTCTGCTTTGAGTAAAGGCAGTGTGACAGAGCGACAGAGATAATCAGCAGAAGGTGCGACAAAGACAGTACAGAGCGCAACGCTCTCTCTCGCCCACACTCATTAGAAGGAAAAGACGATCTACCGACCACTGATCAAACTATAGTTTTCAAAGTCACGCTAAGCTGACTTTTTAACATGGGGTTTAAACTTCTCATATATGTACGAAGATCACTTTACTAATTACGAATCGTCATAAAATAGTGAAACAAGTCCAATAGCTAATAGAACTGTATGAGTATGGGTGCGATGGTAGGCAGTGTACGTACGGTAAGACATACAGTACGTTGGGTGGGTGTACCATCAAGATATACGTCCGTTGGATGGGTGTACCATCAAGATATACGTCCGTTGGATGGGTGTACCATCAAGATATACGTCCGTTGGGTGGGTGTACCATCAAGACATATGTCCGTTGGGTGGGTGTACCATCAAGACATACGTCCGTTGGGTGGGTGTACCATCAAGACATACGTCCGTTGGGTGGGTGTACCATCAAGACATACGTCCGTTGGGTGGGTGTACCATCAAGAAATACGTTCGTTGGTTAAGTGTACCATCAAGACATATGTCCGTTGGGTGGGTGTACCATTTTAAGACATCTTGTCTTTCTAGAGAGTGGGTGGAAGACCAAGTCCTACGTCGGGAGGGTGGATGGGTGAACCATCTAGTTCTACGTCTAGTGGGTGGATGAACCATCAAGAGATCTATCTAGAGGGTGGGAGGACCATCAAAACCTATGTCCAGTGGGTGGGTGGAAACATCTGTCTTGTCTAGTGGGTGGGTAGACTGTCAAGACGTCTTTTTGTTATGTGGGTGGGTGTACAGTATGTATAATTCACCTGCTAAGTGGAATAAGGTAAATGCAAATTCAGCCCCCAGCTTGTGTTGCAGATGAATATCTAAATGAAGAATATCTACATAGTGTTTATAGTGGATGTCTTCAAAATGATAAGGGTAATTGATAATAAAGTGACGTGTGATAATTTTACCACACGCTATCAAGATTTTTGGAATAATATGTTCAGGACTATATTGGTTTACACTGTGTTTCACTAATAATTGATTGTTGTTTGAAATAATATAGCTATTGAAAATATCCAACAAATCATTGCTATTATTGAAGTAATGTCTCATGCAGTAGTTTTTTGCGATAGCAAATACACTATATCTGCGGGAAACGCATCTGCAGTGTCAAGTTAAAATTAATAGAAATTTTCCATCAATACTTGTCCAAAGGCAGAAGTGCACTTCCAACAGATCTTGGTTTAATGTCATTATTTGTATTATAATAATTATTTCTCAAAAGAATGTTAAAAATAATAATAATACAAGTTTGTTCAGTTGTTAACATTTTTATCATAGTACTGTACTTTAGTTAGGCCTATAACATTGTATTTACCTTCATTTTATTGTATTACCTGTCATATAATATTTAATTTATTAACTTCTTTCTACCTCATGTAATCGCATTACTTCTAATTGGTGTTTACTATTTTATTTCATTTATTTAATAACGTAAATAATCCAATTTCATGCTTTCATCATCATATAACTTAGGCGGAAAGGATAACACTGAAACTCAGAAGAAAACATTCCACTCGATCGCTTTTTAAGATACAGTATATCAAATTCACTCACATAATCACGAATAATTTAAAGTGAATCACCGATAGTTTGCTCAGTTGGGAATTCGAACATTGGAACATAGACTCCGCAGTTGGAACAAAGACTTAGCCACTAAGCTGCCTCGCCAAAATAACGATGCAAAATAAAATTACCGCGTTTAGCTATCATTTTCATTAAAAGCAACTGTAATTTAAAACAATAGTTAATCTTCGGAGAGCCGGTGGACGAACGGTCTTAAGGCATCAGGTTATTGTACCTGAGTTACGGTAGAGATAGCGCAAGTTCGAATCCTGGCCTTGAATGTTAGTTTTTATCAGTAATATTTAATTTGTACTGAACTGGTTCTTCCCCTTATTCTGTCTTATAAGTTCCAAGCGCAGATCAATAGTCAATGGGGAATGGATGGAGTAAAAAAGGAAAATGGCTTCTCCTTTAAAAAAATCTAATTACCATGTTAAATAGTGATAGATCTTACAGTACAGGGAAAAGTTGCCATTGCACAAATGACAAAGTAGGGATGTTGAATAAAACCAAATTATGTCGTGTGTCGGAACTATTGACACTCCAATCACAGGAAGATCCCCAAGGATAAATCCCAGTTATTTTTAGAGTGAGAAAAGGATTATCGAATGTTAGCTCAAACTCAATTTCCTCATGACAGTTGGACGTCAAACTTGGAGTGGTATTTGTTGATTGTACTGAAAGGACTTTTGTGAGATTCTATCAGGGCAGATACCTATAACTGGTATTTCCCTATTAATTTATTAATAGAAGATAAAACAATATTATAAAATATATTTTTAACACTATGAGGAATTGAATTTGTTATACTGTTGAAAGATTTGTTTAATACTTCAAGGGGAATTATTAGAATCAACACGTTTTAGCCTGTGCTTATGGGATTCTCCATGATAGTTTATGCCACCCAATACCTTTCTATGACATTTGACCGTGTTACACACGGAATTATGTGATATCGAAATTATGTGTTGTTTGAAGATTGTTTTCTAAGGCACTAAGAGGCCTACGAAAGATTTAACCACACCATTGTTTTCTAAGGCACTAAGAGGCCTACGAAAGATTTAACCACACCATTGTTTTCCTCGTTTATTTGTACATTATTATCTATGCATTTTTAAATTGTGTTACGCGTGTCAATAATTTTGATCCTAGTTGTAACAAAAAAGTGCGAAATTTTAGCTAATTTTCAATGTACTTTAAATTTACGTCATAATTATCCAAAAACTCTAACATGTATCGCATTTACATTTAAATACCTTGTTGATAGGAACGTTTTCTATAAGTTTGATGTATTTTAGAATTGTAACTTTACAAGAAAAAAGTTCTTATCAACTACCTGAAACATCGTTTTCTTGGCTTCTAAGGCAATACAAATTACTTGGTCTTGTTGTAATCCTTATGACATGTATAGCTACGATAAATAACTTTCATGTGTGTGAATGAATGCAGTGAGTTTATATTTAAAAAAATCAATTTTAATTTATCAATTTGAAGTTATTTTAAATTGATTTAATTCGCTTTAAAATCACCACATCTACTTACAAATAGGGAAATTTTTTATCGTAGCTATAGGCCCTACATGTTATAAGGATTCAACAAGACCAAGTAATTTGTATTACGGCCTCTAGAAGCCAAGAAAAGAATGTTTCAGGGAGTTGATAAGAACTTTTTTCTTGTAAAAGTTACAATTCAAAAATCCATAAAACTTATAGAAATTTCTATCAACCAGTTATTAAAATATAAATGCGATACATGTTAGAAATTTTTGGTAATAATGAGGTAAACTTAAAGTATATTGAAAATTAGTTAAATATCAGTACTTTTTTGTTACACCTAGGAATAGGATAACAATTATTAACATACGTAATACAATTTAAAAATGTATAGTAATAAACGTACAAGTAAACAATGTTGAGGATAGATCTTTCGTAGGCCTCTTAGTTCCTTTAGAACAACCATCAAACTAGGATGCACATAATTTATGTGCCAACTAGAACAATCAGATTTCTTTCGTAGAATGTTTGGGCGAAACTTTTAGCAAAATAAATGTGCGATATATTTTAGTTAAATGCTCTAAGAGTTCCGAAATTGTTTGTACAACAAAGGGTGATGACACATAGGGTGATGACTTCAGAGATCCGTCCTGACAGAGTCTTACAAAAGTCCCTTCAGTAGAAACAACAAACACAACGTCCTGACGTCCTTAACTGTCATGAGGCAAAGGGAAAACTATTGAGCTGTTGCTAACTCACATTCACTAATCCTTTTCTCACTCCAAACATAACAGAGTAGTATCCTTGGGATCGTCCTGTGATTGGAGTGTCACTACAAACGACGCAATTTAGTTGTTTAATGTAACGTGTCTACTTCGTCGCCACTGTATCAGTTAGTTTCGTCCATTGAGAAGTTCACTCCTGTGTCTGGGGACTGGTGCCAGATTTATTGACAGGCTGTCAACCCCGGCTGCGATTATCTTGACTCTGGCGTTTCTCTAAATGTTTCCTTAGAAGCCCACAAGAGACAACCTTTGATTTGCAGTGCCTTCGGGATATTTGGAGTGGCGACAGAGATGAGATTGACTTGACTCTGATCTCTCAACTCCCCACATTTTCAAGACTTGTCTGAATAATACGTCACAACCTTCAAGACGGTTGACTTCATTATCAAACTTTGAAATCGAAATAGGAATCTAAATAGAAATCGAAACGAAACGAAATTTTTTACAAAAAAAAAAAAAAAAAAAAAAAAAAAAAAACAAACAAATATTTCGAATACAAATGTTATTGTTATTTATTAATCAAATAAAAAATGTATTAGAAATAAAGGCTGAGGGTTTTGAAACTATTTAAATTAAATGTTATTGTTATCCATAATGTTCAAGGCTTTTATCCTAGTTGCAGGCCTACTTCGCCCAGTCTGGATTGTTTGGTAAACAATATTATCAATATTTCTAAAAAAATCACGTAATATTACTATAAGCATCAGCCCTTCAATCAGTTGTACTTTATTATTCGGGATCGCATCCACCCCGAGTATTACTACCATAGAACATTCGTGAATAGAGTTTAAACACATTTTCGACGTAGAACAAGTAGTACAAAGTGATTCACTAATATTGAATGACCGGTCGGTGGTAAGTTACTTGTATTCATCAGCAACTTTATAACCTGCAAAGGCTGTCGGAGACTGTCGGCCATGTTCGTTTTAATCCCATAAGAACAATGTCATTTTCGAACCGAACATACGTATCCATATCAAACAGTTATTTTCAAACAGATATTTCCCAAACAAATTGCATCTGATCAAGAATGAAATCGCACGTTGGAATTGCTTTTCGAATTCCTAATTAGTTTTATATAAAATATATTTAGTTTGAAGTTTTTATTTTCACCTACTTTTCAAAAGCGTATGTATTCAAATTATCAAAAGTAAACCCAATGCACAATTCGATACATCATACACGGTGTCGGATGTCTTAAATTGAAACATTTACTACGACTCTTACTATGTAAATGTGTTGAGAGAACGTAAAATTAGTTGTTTCATTTTATTACAAGTAACAATTCAATTGATAAGTTTTGCAATACTATATTCATTCGAATATGTTTATTGTAAAAATGTATCTTTAGTAATTGTGACAATGTAATATGGATTTTTCATTGTGAGTGATATTTTTAATTTTAAGATACAAGTTGCTATGGAACTGTGGTCCAAACTCCTTTCAGCAAATATTGCTGGACTGTTAGGATTTGAATTCATGGCTGCTGCATTGAAGGGCTAATCTCTAAGCAAACAAATGAGTCCTAAATGATATGACATTGTAGTTTTGTACTTATAAATAATGTATTTATTATGATGACCCGTAAAGTGGCTTGAAACTGAGAAATTGTAATTGTATATTTATCAATTATGTCCAATATTTGATAAGGCAATCAGATATTTGAATCAATATACTACTAGAGATTAAATTCTAATTGGTAGGGACAGAAAATGACCAGCGTGTCAAATTTAGTACATTAAGGGGTTTCAGCAGCAGAGGGGCAACATTCCACATCTTAACTGCCGTACATCACAGGCGTTATTTACTGCCACCATTATCTGTTCAACTTCTTTCTGCACCATTATTTACTTGAAAAAAATAATACCTTCGATGAACTGTACGAGTTTGTTTAATTGATATTTATTGTTTAAATTATTTTATTTTTATTTTTAATTGTTATTTTAATACTAAAATTTAGTATCCATATTTAATATGGATTAAATTTAATCGTTCTAAGCTTGATTTGTTAATGTTGAATCAAACCAACTAATGGTCACTGCTGCTAATGACGTAGTGGGCGGGGCTTGGTACCAATGCCGTCATACAGCCTACCGTCTTCCCAATTTCCATGACAAAATTAAATGGAGTAAAAAATGGGGTTCAAAATGGAGAGTACTCTCTCTCTCTCTCTCTCTCTCTCACTTCCAACACACAGTCCTTCTCTCTAAGATAGAGAGAATGTATTCTGCATTTAGTAGGTCGCTTTCCAAGTCCATTCTATAGTCAAAATGTATCAGCAGACGCACTCGTTGCGACATATTCAATAATGTTACGACATGTTCCTATCAAAGTAACGACAAACTTCGAGTAAATGTGTTATACTCGATATACAGTAGTACACAAAACCAATATGTGTTCCACGTTCTGTATGGCTGGACCTGGTAAAGTGCTGTCATCAATCGTCAATTGCAGTTCGCCCAGTCATGTGGCAAATTGAGGTTTATCCCACACAGCCTGGCTTTGGTTTATTAAAAATGCATTTAATTGCACAACATTACAACGTTTGATTTTGATTTCATTTATATTTAAAACCCATTGTTGCATTACTTGATTAGTTATTGATAAATACAAATGTATTGACTTTGTATTATTTCACATCTTTTTTTTAATTAAAAAGGCGTTTTGTATTTTCTTTACACAAATATTGCTGCAGGTTTCAACCGATCCGTTACCTTACGACAAAATCTTATTTAGTTGGTTGGTTTTCAAAATTTCTTACCGACAACTTATTGCTTGTAAAAAAGAATGATTAATGATTTAGTAATGATTCATTTTTTTCATGTACATAACTTCTCTAGCTTTTAGATTTACCACTAAGTAAATCTGTATACGATGTTAGACGACCTTGAGGATATTCTAAGGAAGTTACAAGAACAAGGTCAATGACGTACACGATAGACCTTTGGATTCACAGATAATTCTCGGAAAATCACCTTGTATAGATGCACATCCAACATTGGTGAATATTGAACACCATCTCTTTTGGATGGACAACTTAAATAGACGACTCTCGAAAACTCATTCTCTACAGACGACTCTTGGATGAACAACGTAGACGACTCGCGAGTACTTCCCACACATAAAAAAACTTCTTAGTGCATATTGTACATAAGTGACTCTTAGGCTTTACACTATACAGCGACTTTATGGTGAACACTTTACATAGGCAATACCTGGATATTTGCACAACAATAAATTATATTAAATGCATATCATACCAGATGTCCCTATAACAAACCCCTACATAGAGAACTTTTGGATACGGTCCTTACATAAATGACTCTTTGAAACTTTTCTTGCATACACGATTTTAGTCAGGAAGTCTAACATAAACGTATATTTGATAGTCAACCTACAAAGTATTTTGAATGAATACCTTACATAAATGACTGAGTGCTCAACTTGCATGGATGATTCTTGGACACTTATCTACGGAGGTAACTGGCTCTTAAACACTTACTCCATATCACAACTTTAGGACACTCATCTTAGGTAGGCAATTCGCGCTTGGACACTTATTCCTTGTTAATCTCGGAAACCTACCTAACCTAGGGGTCTCTTGGACATTTACCTCAAGCAAACGACTTTTGGATACACATCCAACATAACGACACTGTCTCGGACACTGACTATATGCCATTACTCCCGGAAACTTAACCTTCTTGGGCGACTCCTGGACATATTCCACGTCAGAACTCTTGGACATTAACCCTAAGGAGACGGCTTTTAGACACACATCCAACATAACGACACTGTCTCGGACACTGACTATATGCCATTACTCCCGGAAACTTAACCTTCTTGGGCGACTCCTGGACATATTCCACGTCAGAACTCTTGGACATTAACCCTAAGGAGACGGCTTTTAGACACACATCCAACATAACGACACTGTCTCGGACACTGACTATATGCCATTACTCCCGGAAACTTAACCTTCTTGGGCGACTCCTGGACATATTCCACGTCAGAACTCTTGGACATTAACCCTAAGGAGACGGCTTTTATACACACATCCAACATAACGACACTGTCTTGGACACTAACTATATGTCATGACTTTTGGAAATTTAACCAACTTAGGTGACACTTACCATGCGTAGGTGACTCTTGAACATTCACTCTACCAAGACAACCTTTTTACGCTCATCCTACGGTTCTTGGACGTTTACCCTACATAGACGAATATTGAATACTTGATCCCCAGAGACAACAGGCTCTAGGACTTCATGTTACGACTCGTTTAGAGTGAGTGATTCGACATGGGCTTTCTGGGTAACTACCCTCGTAAATAAATGTACTTGGACATTCCCTACCATCACTCGCGTTGTTCAACACATTGGGTACACCTTAAAAATATGAATATTTAACCTTTATTTTGTCTACAACAATTTGATGTAAATTTGAATGTATACAATTCTTTTATGTTATTAGAACTTTAAATTAGGCAACCAAACATAAACTGCACGTGGCCACTATTCATAAGGAAGCTGTTGGCATTTTACGCAATAGCTTCTTTACTAGATATTGACTCCGCGGGGTTTCAGTCAGCTGTTTACAACTCCCCCTCCCCTCTTTCCCTGAACTCCCTTCACCTCTTTACTAAGTTGTGTCTTGCTCTTACGGGGTTGTATTTCACACGTCATAAAATAACACTCTATATATTATACTATAGATTGTCTCTGTCCCTTGTCGCAGAAGAGTAAATAAGAATTAATTTTTCTATTTGTCCAAAACTATGTTGTTTTATTTCTCAGGTTGTCTTAATTATATGTCTTTAAAAAATATATTGCATAAATTAACTACTTAGTTTTCTTTCAATTTGAACGAATTTCTTTATTGAAAAGCGGAGTTAGGACTATTTCCACTCAACCTTGTATAAAACTTTACAAACAGTGTGAAAATACAATTTTCAAATAAATTAAGACTCAAACGATACTCAATTTACAAACCGAAATAACTAATCAAAGACAATAGAAAAGTTAATAAATGCCATAAACTAAGGAAACTTACTTTGACTGTTAGAAAATAATTGGAGATTTCCAATGTTTCAAGTGTTTAAGGAACAAAAAACGTTTCGACAGGTATAACAAAACTCCTGTCGTGTTCAGGTGTTTTACTATTATGGGTTAAGGAAAAAAGTAAAAAGGCTAATTAAAAATGTAGACTAAGTTACTTAGTAACACCTGAACACGACAGGAGTTTTGTTATACCTGTCGAAACGTTGTGTTTGTTCCTTAAACACTTGAAGTATTGGAATTCTCCAAATATTATCTATCAATCATAAACAATAAAATACTAACAAATAACTTCGAAACGACAATTTACTTTAGTTCTAAATATCAAATAAACACTTATAAATTAACGTAATTATCAAAACTACATTAATACGGACTCATGCGCTCTTGGTCTGGGATGAAAGTGTGACAATTTAAAATCTAAATGTTACATACTGGAAACACACGTCATAATTTAAGTTGACATTGGCGTAGTAAAGTTGGTTGAAGTACATCACTTTTTTTATTCCCCAGCTTCGATGTCCGTTAGTCAACTCGCCATTCCGGTGCGCTACCCGTTCTCTTCCCGGTACTCGGTCGGCCAGCCGGTTTCAATTGTCACCTGCCGCTCGACGTTTATCCCTCTAATGGACGGCTGTCTCCAGGCTCCGACGAACGCTTGTTTTGATGGATTTCCACTGTAGCAGTGTGAAACAGAGACTAAAGGAGATTCGAGATACGGCTCGTGACAGGTCGGCCACATTCTGGGGCTGGGCAAAAACGTATTGTTTACCGGTCGAAGAAATGGGTAAGAAAATGAAGATAGGTAAAAAGTTAGATAGGTAACGTCCGCTCAATAATTGCCATCGGCGTAGACACTAATAGAGTAGTCTGGGGTGTCCATGTTGGGGGGTAATTAGGGCCCGGAAGTTGTGTATGGAAGAGGATTGTCAAATATAATAAATTGACAATTATTTGAGATTTGCTATGCTTCTAATGTTTAAGGTGACCGTTTCTCTCGCGAAAAACGCCAAAAAAATGGGTTTCGATTTCAACGATTCAGTTCACATCGTATGGTATCTTAACCCTTGAAGTGTCATTTGAAAGGTGAAAACCTATTTTCTAGTAGACCATAAATTGGGTTTTCTAAAGAATTTAGTATTTGTATACTTTTTCTCGGTTAAATATGTGAACTTTGAACGTCATTCTTCATCAAATGTTACTAACTACCATAGTTTACAATTCAGCTAG
The DNA here is from genome assembly GCA_035578905.1 of Stictocephala bisonia. Taxonomy (NCBI): domain Eukaryota; kingdom Metazoa; phylum Arthropoda; class Insecta; order Hemiptera; family Membracidae; genus Stictocephala; species Stictocephala bisonia. Next base: position 172,278 of record JAQJVL010000783.1, read on the forward strand.
TTTTTTCATGGCTTCCAGCCCCCCGTCCTGGTGAATTTGGAAAATCAAACGCTGTTTGGATAAGTTGAATATTTTCATATTGTTTTTCATATTTCGTCACAATTAAAGAATACGTGATTTCTAAACAGTCAACCGTAGTCTTTAATCTAGTTAGTTTTTAGGGGTTTCTTAAATAATTGTGGGTTAAGGGGGAAACTCAAGTTGAAAATGTACTAAGGTGTATACTACATACACCTTAGTACATTACTTAGTATTGTTACTGATACTTACACTACGTAAGTAATGCCTGAGAACGATAGTAGTTATTATACCTGTCGAAACGTTGTGTTTCTTCCTTAAAACATTAAAGATTGGTAATCTCCAATATTGAGAAATACAACTCCAACAAATATTTTTCAAACACAGCTTGTCATATAGCTTAAATCTGACCAATACTACGTGGTTCATATTCCACTTTAAGCTACAGGTGCCTTAGTTACCCTGGATTTTATACCATTAATAAACCTTAGTTAGTAACAAAGACGGCACTGGTTCATTTTTTTCTTTTTTTCTTAACCTTACTCTGCCCTTTCCTCATAGACTATTGATCTGTGCGAGGACCTTATTCAGACAGAGTAAGGGGTGAACCAGTACAGTACAAGGTGATTGTTACTGATAAATATTTCCAATCTAGGCCGGATTCGAACCAGCGATATCTCTAACCCAAGCTACAAGTCCTGACGCCTTAGACCGCTCGGCCACCGGCTCGTCCAAATATACATGTATTCGACCCTCATATTCGCCCAAGATCGGCGTCTTAAAGATGAATAATAAAGAACAATAATGATGAAAAACGACTTCTGCGTAATTATAATGCTTCATCTTGCTTGTACGATTCATCATCATCATTCTGATCCAGAAACTTCTGCTCTTCAAGTTCAACTCTGAAATTGACTGCTACTTGAGGTATATCTAAGTTTAAACTAATTGAATGTGATATAAATGTCTTACCTTAAGAACGGCTTTACCACTCTCCTTAACTTAATAATATAAATCAGAGAAGAAAATAAATAATTTAAAAATGTATTCTCGCTTGTTAGTTTAGCAGTTCTAACTGACTGGGATCTTCCAAAGAAAACCTTTACTTCTTCGTGAATTTATCAACATCTTCGAACATCTCAAGATGGTGGAGTTTAAATTATTCAAATATAAAAACTTTATGTGTTCTCGGTCCTTTGCTCTTCTTGATATATATTAATTCTTACATTCTTACATATGAGACGCTGACATAACGTTGTGCGTATTTTAAGGCGAATATGAATGATTATATGAGTTTAGGATGAGTGTGGATGAGTGTAGTCTGGTTACTTACTGAGTTCAATTGATCCTCAGAAAGAGCAATTTATTAATAGCCCTACAGCCAGGGCAACTAAGGGACCTACAGCTTTACGTGGAATCCGAACCACGTAGTGCTGGTCTGATTTTCAGCTAATTGACAAGTCTGATACTCAGTTATCTCCCCCACACAACATCCGCACAATGATTACCACCCAACATGGACACCCCAGACTTCTCTAGTAGTGTCCCCTCCGATAGCAACCCATTGAGCGGACGCCATGTCGGTATTAAGAGGACTGAGCATCCAACCTATCGCCTAACAATCTCTACTGTATAAACACTTTGTCCCCAAGTAGCTGGGTTACAGCACTGCACCACCAGTGCCGACCTCCCTTTCCTGTGTAAAGAAAAGATAGTGATGTACGCTGATGACACTACAGCACATGTAACCAGACAGACAATAAGTGAAGTGGAGCAAACGATAGTGATCTGATAGAGATGTTAGATGAGTGGTTTGCAGCTCTTGGGCTAAATTTAAATAAGGGAAAACAAGCATAATACAGTTTAAAACTCAAACAGTAGTAAATTATGCAAAAAAGTACGATGGGGCGATAGCAGAGACAGTGGAATTGCTTGGTCTAGTTTTTGACTCAATACTCAAATGGAAAGCGCACATAGAATATATTACTTCGAGGCTGAACAAGACAATATTTAACATGTCATGTCTGACTCATATAGCGAGCAGGAGAATTATGTTAGTGCTGTATTTTGCGTACTTCGAATCCATATTACGCTATGGAATAATTATGTGGGGACGTTCAAATCACTGGGAAAAAATATTTAGAGCCCAAAAGAAAATGATGAGTCATGATGGGTATGAACCCAAGAGAATCTTGCAGAAGAACATTTAAAGAACTTGGTATTCTTACATTCCCAAGATTGTATTTGTTGGAAGTAGTAAAAAATTTACATGAAAATATATATTCTTACCAACAAAATAATGTGAACCACGACCATAATACTAGAAGTAAAAATAAACTACGTGCCCCCAAATATAGATTAAGAAAATATGAAAATAGTCCATTATGTATCGGAATACAAATCTATAATAAAATACCACAGAAATACAAAAGCTTGGGGAATGCCAATCAGCTGTATAGAAAGTTCAAGCAGTTTCTAGTTAACCGAAGCTATTACCCCATCTCCGAATTTCTGTAGGACGAAGTCGTTATATTTTAGATGCACTGAAAGATAATTTATTAAGTATTTTATTGTGTATAAATTATTGATTAGATGGTGATTTAACCTCTTTATTTTGTTATTTCTTCTTTTTTAATTCTTTAGGTTAGTAGTTTTGTAACAATTGACGAGTCACCAGTTAGTAGCAGATTATCTGTTTAACACAAATGTAATTTTCTGTGACAATAAACCATTTCATTTCATTAATATTAAAAAAAAATATGTTCACTAACCAAGTGTTGTTTACGCAAATTACAAAATATACAGGTTGAGGCAGCACCCGTGCAGTACGTAAGAGGATGAATGGTTTGGTCTAGTCTAGGGCAGGGTTCCTCACTTGGATTTCATGAGGAGCCTTATTAATTTTCTCAAAATAATCCAAGGGCCGCAAGTATATTTAAATACATACATCTATATACATACATTATTGGTAAAAAAACTTACTATATATCAATTAAACCAAGTATGTTATATAATACTACATTTATTTAAAATAATTAATTGGAAATTCATGTCTAAAGATTTGAGAATCTAAATTACGTAAATACAAACTTTGTTCCTCTTAAGACGACCTTTCAAATTAAATACAACATGATGCATGTTGTATTTAAATTTTTGACTCATAGGAATTTTGAATTTTTCAAAATGTAGTCATGACGCATAAATGTCATGTGGCATATAGCAAAGAGTAAAGCTGATTTTTTCCGAGTAAGAATTTCAAATTGGGATGCATATAACTCAAATGGTAAGACAATTAGAGGGTGTTCCCTAATGTTAAAAATTTCCACAAAAACGTCCCACCTTTTTGAAACAGATAAAGATAAGTGATTTTTTTACGTTAATGAATTTCTTTCAACAAAACCTTTAAAATTGTGTATTATTTGTCCTATGTTCAAGTTAAAAAAATTGTAATATTCGAAACGTCGACCCTTAGTTTTTGAGGGCCCTGATCATTGATTTTGATGAAAATATTGCAATGGACTAGCCACGTGCTGTTATAGTGAAAGCATTTTGTTTTATGCCTCTAGACTCTAGACCAAACCGTTCACCCGCTATACGTACTGAACGGGTGGTCTGCCTCTTCTCCAGGTGTTATCATATTTTCAACGTAAAACAAAGAATCTACTAAAAAATTAATTTTTTTATATATATGATGCTTTAAAAACATAAATGAACTAAAAAATAATGTTTATTAGTATATTGATTGTAAAAAATTTACAATGGAAAAGTGTGAGCTATAAGAACTTTCAAAAAGGACTCTCCAAGTTTTCCAGTGCAAATGAGAATCACTATGGCACACAAAGGTATAGAGAAGTCTTGCACTCAAAAGAGACAAGGTATCTTTTCAATCTGCTATATTTTCCCTCCATTATCAACGAAACACTGTCGGACGAGGTACCAGTATCATTAACCCTTCAGGGAAGTTTTTGTCTTTGGAAATAAATGAGGAGATTCTATCTAGGTTTGTGTTCGAGGACAAAAGAAGGACGGTGGTGACAATGGATTTAGGTCGAAAACAATCTAACACCAAACAACAACCATTCATCAGCGTTGTAATTGACAAGATGTAGGTGTGTAGGGGTGTGAACGGGGAGGGGTAGACGCCAACACCCCTCCCTCTACATCCCTTCAGACGACCTTCATTGTCCGGCTCTAGCATCACTCTCGTTGAAAAACTGAAAAGGACGTATCCATATTACGTGTTATTTAACCCGTTGACAACGTAATTAATTAAAAATAAATAAAAACGTATTGATGGTTTAATACAGCCACTTAAGACAAGGCGTTTCGCTACTTTGATGAGGTGATACATGACTTTAATAATCTACCTTGTCGGGGGGATGTCCTCGGATATCTGCACTAAGTTAGACTTACCTGGGCACGTTTAAGTCACAAGCCGTGATGGGAGCCTTGATGGTTCTGTCATGGATAACAGCAATTACCGAGAGCGCTGCACGAGGGGTGCGGCACACATGCGGTCTCTGGGCCAATCAAGGAGCTCTTAGATGGTGAGAAAATGGCAGTTATAGTCAGAATAAAATAACTTTGGTACTGGCGGAAAGGCCACTTGCTGCTGGTCTGAAATGACAAAACTCTTAGTTTTATTTCACTGCCAAACTTAAAATAAATAAGCAATAATTTTCAAACTAATATTATAGTGTCCACCATGTTACATTCTTTAAGAAAATTTTATGTTAGATATTTTGTTTGAACTAATTTGCTTATTATAGTGATATTTGTGTTAGAACACGTTTTTATGAGTGAAAATTCGTGCGAGTCGTCTTTAACCTGTCACTGTAGCGAGAATAATAATAATAATAATAAAATTATTTCTTGTGGATGAACGACAGTTTGATTCATTGTGATTAGTTTGATATAAAAATCATTTAATAATTCATACAAGTTAATGGGAAATTTTTTTACAAATCCTTGAAAACTTGGAAACCACAAATGCTAGACAAAATTTCTATCGTTTGCTTTTAGGCGGAGCCAGAAGATTCTATCTTCGCATATGTGTAAGCACTTATGACATGCGTACACACTGAATTTGTAATGAAGCTGATGCCTTGACTTTAGTTGATTAGTTATTTTTAAACTAATTATTAGTGTGAAAAGTATAAAATTTAAAAATATACTATGTTAAAATTGATTTACGAATATAATAAACCTCCAATAAATCCGACCACTCTCGAAATATTTTATTAATTAGTTTTATTAATATAGTTATTCATATTTAAGATGCCGATCGTGGAGGTTGGGCGCATATGAGGGGCGAATGAGTGAAGATTAAGGAGTGTAGTCATTGTTACTAACTAAGGTCTACTGATCCCTAGAAATAGTTTTTTATTAATAACCCAATAGCCAAGGCATCTAAGTGGATCCGAACCACATAGTATTGGTCTGATTTTCATTTAGAAGGTGGTGTGATCGGTTTTCGGTGAGTTAATTATTTTCCAATTTTATAATCAAAGTTATTTAATGTAAATTCCCTTAAATATGATTTAAATAATTATGTAAATGAAAATTTAAATTAAAAATGAAAATGATTTAAAAATTATTTCCTTTAAATATGATTTACTAAATAGAACTTGAGACCTTGAAGTGGTGAATTTATTTTATGAAAGGTGTTTTTTTAAATTTAAAATTATAAACATATTTACATTTAAAAAAATTAAAAACATGTTAATCCCTTCAGTTATGTGTACAAAAATTAGTTATAAAAATAATTAAATTTGTACATTGAACGGTTTTGCCTTTTAGTTCATTTAAACTCAGCTAAATTCACCACTACACAAGACCACAAGTTCTAATGTAGTGGTTAAAAATTGTGTGTGTGTGTGCATTTTTCCTGTCTCAAGGGAAGGTATATTAACAAATTTTGATTATTAAATTGGGAAATAATTAACTCGTGAAAATCGATTGTACCACCTTTACTTACATATTAATCATTATTGTTATAAACTTCTATTGGAATATTTTCTAGTTATTTTTACCTCCAATAAGAATATCTGTTGATTTTAACGCTGTTGGACAGAATTGTGTAGTCTACGAGGACGAAAGTTACCTAAGATGGTCGAGTAACATTGTGAGAGTATGAGAATTGTGAGAAACAATCAAAGACACGTGAGTTGGCGATGGAAGCTCGACGTTCGTGACTGTTAAGCTCTTAACGACTGTTACTTAGAGTTGTTAAATAAATAATTACAGAAGACAGAAGCCCCATTCAACGTAGAGAGGGAAGCCCATTGACCACCTACATCGCTGGATACATAATTTACGTGTATACATTTGACACCTGTTGTTAAGTTATTTCTATGTTGAATGTTGACAAAGATGTGCGTTGAACGTTGAAGATAGTGAAATGGCATTCATATATTGCTTATAAGAGAATTTAATTTGGTAGATGCGCAATACTTAAAAAATGTGTTTTAGTTTTTCGACATTCAAGTGCACATGTGATAGATGACTAAGCTCTTTAAAACGTCATGTGTATATAAAGTGGAAGGTTAAGTTATTCGAAATTCATGTACACGTAGTGGAAAGTTTAGTTTTTCGAAATTCATGTACACGTAGTGGAAAGTTTAGTTTTTCGAAATTCATGTACACGTTGGGTAGATGACGAAACTCTTTAAAATGTCATGAGAATATGAAGCGGACGTTAAATTGCTTTGAAATTCATTTGTACAACGCATAAACGAGTAACCCATTCAAAAGTCATTTTTTACATTTGATAGATGAGTAATCATACGTGGAGTAGGTTGATAATCTATATAACAGTCTACATGGATCGGAGGGTGGATCTATCGAGAGTCATTTGTAAATGAAATGGTTGAGTTAGCCTGAAGAGTCTGCAGAGGCAGACGGCCGTGTTTGTTTTTAATCCCATAAGAACAATGTTATTTGCAAATCCATATTTTTCCATTATTTATTGACCAAAAGTTGTGTATGGGGTATCATTTTAAACGTCATCATATTGCACATTGGGATTTCTTTTGATATTTTGAATACATACGCATAGTCTTGAAAATAGGTGAAAATAAAAACTTCAAAATAAATATTTTTTATATATTTTTTCTATAACACTGATTAGGAATTTGCAAAGCAATTCGAATGTGCAATTTTATTCTTGATCAAACGCAATTTGTTTGGAAGAAATCCGTTCAAAAATAACTGTTTAGTTTGGATACGCGTTATCGTATGTCCGGTTCGAAAATAACATTGTTCTTATGGGATTAAAACCAACATGGCCGATAGCCTCTGCAGACTCTTAAGAATATCATTTGTATATAGGGGTAGATGACTAAGCCATTTAAAAGTCATGTGTACATGAAGTGATTGTTTTAGTTCTTCGAAATTCATGTGACATGGGTTAGATGAGTAAGCCTTTCGAATATTATGTACATGGAGTAATCGAATCAAGGGTCATGTGAACACGAAGTGCATTGAGTGTACATCTAGCCGTCCTACAGCAAGTCTTATTTCTCAGGTCTTCCAGTTCTTCAGTTATTCTATTATCCAGTGCTGACCCTACCCGCTGAAATTCGCCATATGTTGAGGTTCATCTAATCTATAGTACTTGGACCGGCAGTGATGTGTGGAAAGTATACAAACAAATGCGACCTCCAGTTGACCGGAACTTCCGGTGACGTTCTATTTTGTTGGATTTGAAACTCAAACATAGATTAAGCTACGGTGTCTGCGTTGAATGGCCGAAGATTACGCGTAGTTCAGGAGTTATCTTAGTTATAAATTGGTAAATATTGGTTTGGAGATTTGGACTCGTTGCAGGCTGACTCACAGTGAGTTAACGACTATACCATTGTGTACTTTTTACAATCGAACGGCGATTACGTAAATTAACACGATCACTGAAGACTGACATAACTGGATATGACTCCTTAAATTCAAGAAACACAGAGAAGAAAGAAACGGAGATCGCATTCTATAGTGCGCTAAATGTTTGTTGAGTTCTCCAATTTTTTATGAGATAGCAGGCCAGCACCTTGTCAGCCCATCTCTTTACTCCTCTCAAATCTTCCAAAGATTAATGTAGAAATTATTACCAGAGATTTATAAAGTACATTGTTTTTGCCATTGTTTATGTATTTTAGTATTGTTGTATTTACTATCGTTATATTTGTTGTTGTCAATATTTATAGGTAGGTTTTATTTTTTGTTGACGTTTCTGCTGTTGCTATATTTATATTATAGTTACATATTTTCTTGTAATTTATCTTGTATCTGAGTATGTAATATTTGGTACGCTAAGATCCAATTTATACTCATATTAAGTTTTGTCATACTCTAATGTATGCAAGCTGTACTTTAAAATTAATGCTGCATTAGAACTATTTGTTGATATATATTATGTAGCATTGCTAAATGAAAATAAATTAGTTGTGATCAATTTATAACTGCCTGGGAGGCGTTCCTTTTTCTCCATGCAAGAAGCTAATTTAATAAATTGTATTGTTCAGTAACCAGAAAATTTATGCTCTGTGCTTCTTGAAAAATAAACTACTGTGATTCTGATTCTTCTCAATAACTTTCAAAAAATACCAGTTTGATTCCTGCAATAGATCAAATTTTTAACCATTACCAACAAAGTAAATATGCACTTGAAGTACTTGCCAGTTGTACCATCCTGACAGAAGTGTAAAGTTTGGGTTGGTCTCCACAATAAACAATTAATTGGTCTGCACTTTTGCAAGTTTGTTCACCAGTCGTAAATTGGAGAGCAAGTGGCTGGTTAAGACTTTGAACCTAGTTAGAGATAGTGCAGGTTCGAACCTAGCCTTGACTGGAAGTTTGATCTTCGCTATTTACTGTACTGGTTGTCCCACTTCCTCTGTTTGAATAAGTTTCCCGCACAGATCGACAGTCTATGCCTGGCCTTTACTTAAAAAAATACGCCTATGAAAGTTAACAAAAATCGTAATGTTTATCCAACCACATAGTGAAAACCAAACAACATGTTTTACCTTGTTAAATACCATAATTCTGATATGTTTGATGAATAGTTAAGTTCTGTAACTTTATTACATTTACGAAAAACTTTACAATATACCGATTACAACTATCCTGTAATTTTGATTTACAGTATTAATCCTGTTTGATATTTTTTGTTTCTAAAGGTAAGTTAACTGTTCAGACACTCTAGATAATCGTAGCCTGGAGTACGATAGCCTGAGGCGAGTTGCTGCTGACAGTTTAGCGACCGCAAAACCACGAAAACTGTAAAAGTAATTATTGGAGAGCGTAATTTATGGACTACTTAAATACGGAGAAATGGAATCAACGGTATGGAAGACATACTTTTGCAAAATTAACAGCTCATATCGAGATATATAGGTGGCTACATATTTTCTTGATCAACTTTTCCATGTTTTTGATGGTACCGAAGATATTTATGGAACCAACTAAAATATTTATGGAAACCAAGTAAAATCTACTAAATAGCTTGTTTGAATATTTGCACGACAAATAAACACATAAAAGTGCAAACACAATTGAAAAATTATTTACAGAGTAAGACCCTGCCATTAAATAAAAATAAATTTAACGTCTGAAAGATCTTTGTTGGCGGTTGCAAATTGCTTATTTGAGTTCTAAAATAAAGTAGGTTATTTTGGTAGGTAGATAAGCAAACTGTTTCATCACTGAGAGACTGTTGCCTTTAAATATTTGCGTTTACAATTACGTTAGAGCTCTGTGTAAACCACGTTATTTTAATCCTCTATGTTCACAAAAAGCAAACTAGTGACGCACAAAGTATCTAGGCGCAGCCAACATAGTTTACTTGTAACTTATTACTATTTAACACTTGACAAAATTAAACTTACGCGTTATTAAGAAAATCAAACTCTTTAGCACTTAAAAATATAACTTTTATTTACTGTACAATAACTTACAAATTCTGCCATTTAGTACTATGTATGTTTCCTGTTTCTGCGATTACGGGAAGTAATTAAAAAAAAAATATCGTTTGACTGGTTTTTCACTTGCATAGGAAGTTGTATACATTTTAACCACTAATTAGACTTTCATATACAATAAACCTAGATAACCTTAGTTTATTGTATTTATTTGTTTTGTGAATGTCACCTAATCTAGTAAACAGTAGCTGTTAGCTTTGAAATGAGTTGGTTGTTTATATTTAATTTAAAATGCAAGTAACAGTAAAACATTGTGTTCATATTTTTGGTTCTTATTTTATTTTTTTTATCTCACGAAATTTCAGTTTTTCAGCACTCGTTTACCTTTTTCTCAAAAACCCGAATATATATGTAATAAATTTATAATATAAAATAACAATTATTGAGCAACCTTACGAAATTTTCATTAAATCAAAACCGACCGGTTTCGGCATTTATGCCATCTTCATAGGTGTATAGTTGTTTACTTTTCAAAATTGTTACAAAACAAATAAAATGAAATAAACAATTATCATAAACAAAACATATGTTAAATTAGTAAATATTTTTGATTTGGTGGTTAGTTGTCAATGTGTGTGTTGTTTCTTATATGTATAATTGTTTCGAATATTGGGTTTCTTTTTTGTGTTAACATGGTGTTGATTAAATTGTTGGGATTTTCTTGGCTGTGTTTATACATTTCAAGTTCTTCTTGAGAATCTAGTTTTTTGCTTTTTGAATCGAATTTTAGAATTTTCATATTGGTTTTCATATTTGTGTAGTTGATATTATTGTTTAGTAAGTGTTCTGCAAAAGACGATTTCATTGAAGTTCTGTTGTTTGATTTTAGAGCTTGTATGTGTTCATTAAATCTTCCTTTAAATGATCGTCCTGTTTGGGCAGTTTGAACAGTCAATTTTGTAAATTCCTGATTTGCCAAATATTTCTTGGGTTTTATGTAATTTTGAGGTGAATTTCTTTTGTATTAGGTTGAATGCGTTGTTATTTCTTTTTAAACAAATTTTGAAATTTTTATTTTTTAAAGGCTTTTCTAATTGCTTTATTAAGTATTATTAGAAAAGTAAACACCTATACACCTATGAAGATGGAATAAATGCCGAAACCGGTCGGTGTTGATTTAATAAAAATTGTGTAAGGGTGCTCAATTGTTATTTTATATTATAACTTTATTATACATAGCCCTAGGAATTACAACTGTTTTACTATATATATATATATATATATATATATATATATATATATATATATATATATATATATATATATATATATTTAACCGTTTAGCCTTCGCATTCTATATGTATTTTAATGTTTTTTAGAAATATTTACACGAAATACCTAGTAATAATTTATTATTATCTTTTTTTAGGTAATGTTATTTAAAATAAATCATCCTATATTCCATTAATACGTTAAGAATACGTATTTTATTTCCAGTTGTGTTTAAGGATGAGTTATAATTCTACAACAACAAAAAAAGCAGAAGTTATAAAAAGTCACTTCTAAGAAAATTTTGCTATGAACAATTCCCACAAAAAAATAGCATTTTATTAAAAATTAAACTAAACAAGAACTCTTACGACCAATAGAAGATAAGAGTGAGTGGTTCGTATAAGAGCAATAAAGTCTAATGTATACATGTATAATGAAAACATGTAATGTGCAACAGTATACATTTTTAAAAGATTCATCGAAACCGGTATAGTACAGCAATTTTGTATTCCTGACTTCAGAGAATTTTCATGTGTATTTGACGTGTTTATAATGGAATGTAATTATTAAAGTGTTTAACATATAAGAAAAGAAAAGTACTGCTAGGACATCCATATTCTCATATATAAGACGCCGACACAACTCAGTGCGTATTTTAAGACACATATGAATATATGAATGTAGAATGAGTGTTGATTACATGTGTAATTTGGTTAATAACTGAGTTCAACTCATGCTCAGAAAGGGTAATTTATTAATAGCCCAATAACTATGGTATCTATGAGACATACAGCTTAACGTGGAATCTGAACCACGTACTGTAGTATAGGTTTGACTTTTAGATAATTGACAAGTCTGATGTTCAGTTCTCATTTCTACACAACATCCGGACACTGATTATCACACAACACGGACACCCCAGACTCTCTAGTAGTGTCCACGCCGATAACAACCATTAAGCGGACGCACTAGAGCGTCGGTAATAAGAGGACCGACCAAAGAACCTATAGTCCTAGAACTTCGATTTAAGCCAAAACTATCGAGGTTTATGAAGTAGTTTTTGCTGATGAGCTGCCTGAAACAAACATTTCGATGTGTTTTATATACAGTACATTGAGTCGTACATAGAGGCAAGTACTTATAATTTTTTAGAGAACCAGTGACCGAGTGGTCTAAAGCGTCGGGGCTTAAAGCCTAAGTTAGAGAGTCAGTGACCGAGTTGTCTAAGGCACCATGGCCTTGACTGTTAGTTTGTATCAGTAATACCCTTGATTATATACACTTACAATAGATAAACCATCTAATAGAACTGTTTGTGCCTGCAATTTGTTAGTTAGTGAGGTCTGCAACCACAGCTGGTTTAAACTGCATTACATTTACATGGAATACACTAACGCTCCACAATGGACCACAAAAACAGCTGATAATTTGAGACTCAACATTTAACATTGGATGGGAAATGTATTTGTGTATAAAATCAATGGTAATAGTCTACTTGTACTCCACTGGTTATCTCCATCACTATGTCTAACAAGTTCCCCATACAAATCAATGGTAATAGTCTACTTGTACTCCACTGGTTATCTCCATCACTATGTCTAACAAGTTCCCCATACAAATCAATGGTAATAGTCTACTTGTACTCCACTGGTTATCTCCATCACTATGTCTAACAAGTTCCCCATACAAATCAATGGTAATAGTCTACTTGTACTCCACTGGTTATCTCCATCACTATGTCTAACAAGTTCCCCATACAAATCAATGGTAATAGTCTACTTGTACTCCACTGGTTATCTCCATCACTATGTCTAACAAGTTCCCCATACAAATCAATGGTAATAGTCTACTTGTACTCCACTGGTTATCTCCATCACTATGTCTAACAAGTTCCCCATACAAATCAATGGTAATAGTCTACTTGTACTCCACTGGTTATCTCCATCACTATGTCTAACAAGTTCCCCATACAAATCAATAATCTATGGGGAATTACGATAGTGATGTAAAAAGAAGATCGGCTTCTGTTACAAAAACTAGCCTATTTTCTTGATAAATATTATTGTTTCACACTTGTTCATTATGATTGTAGTGTATTCATCATAAATCAATCATCTATCACCAAACCAATTTATTAATATCTTCGAATTTTCTGGTAACACAATAACATCCCGTTTGGAATATGCACCGTTAAACTTGTAAATGTTTTACACAACAATTGTTCTCTCCATTACATATAAAGGCTTTCTCGGAAGTAGTTAAAGAATGATGTTAGGGATGATGAATCGCCGACGTTGGAGGGGGACGAGGAATGGAATGCCATTACGGCTCTGATGGCCACAATTGTCGCTCGGTTCTTGGCTGGAACTTGTTTCTTAAACACCTCTCTTGGAAAAAAAATAGTTTCCACAAATGTTTTACGTAAAACTTTTTTAATTTAAATTTCATTACTTAAAATACCCATTCACTAGTATACAACCCATTTGTTAATTAAATGAGTGATTATCAATTTGATGAGTATTTTATGTATTTCAAATAACACCTTTTCATAATTTAAAATATAGTTTATTTAGTTGTAGTTGAATGTATTTAATGTATTGTATGTATTGAATGTAATTAAATGTGTTGTATGTATAACTCATGTGACGCTATTCAGTGAAAAAATGTTTGTAAAAATAAATTAATATTAATGTAATTTTAATTATCTGAATGCAATGGAATTTCCATCACTTGTTGTAGCATGTTTTGTGAGTTTTTATAATGAAATCACAAATAACCTGTAAAAAGAATTTAAGTATTAGTAGTACAAATGCTCACTTTCTTAACTATTCAAATTTACTAAGTTTGTTGTCAAAAAAAAAAAAAAAAAAAAAAAAAAAAAAACGTAGATTCAGTAGTTGTAACGAGATTGCCCCGTAGATTCAGTAGTTGTAACGAGATTGCCCCGTCATTCAGTAGTTGTAACGAGATATCCCCGTAGATTCAGTAGTTGTAACGAGATATCCCCGTAGATTCAGTAGTTGTAACGAGATTGCCCCGTCATTCAGTAGTTGTAACGAGATTGCCCCGTAGATTCAGTAGTTGTAACGAGATTGCCCCGTCATTCAGTAGTTGTAACGAGATTGCCCCGTCATTCAGTAGTTGTAACGAGATATCCCCGTAGATTCAGTAGTTGTAACGAGATTGCCCCGTCATTCAGTAGTTGTAACGAGATTGCCCCGTAGATTCAGTAGTTGTAACGAGATTGCCCCGTCATTCAGTAGTTGTAACGAGATATCCCCGTAGATTCAGTAGTTGTAACGAGATTGCCACGTCATTCAGAAGTTGTAACGAGATATCCCCGTATATTCAGTAGTTGTAACGAGATTGCCCCGTCATTCAGTAGTTGTAACGAGATATCCCCGTAGATTCAGTAGTTGTAACGAGATTGCCCCGTAGATTCAGTAGTTGTTACGAGATTGCCCCGTCATTCAGTAGTTGTAACGAGATATCCCCGTAGATTCAGTAGTTGTAACGAGATTGCCCCGTCATTCAGTAATTGTAACGAGATATCCCCGTAGATTCAGTAGTTGTAACGAGATTGCCCCGTCATTTTCGAGCTATTTTTACTTTGTAATATAGCTGCGTTGGCGTTAAATTACTTATGGTTAGTTTGGGGGTGAACTAGCAGAGTCAAGATTTATATGCTGCTTTCATCAAAGACCTTTAAAAACATACACTAATCGTTATAGAAAAAAATAGGATGTGAAGCCTGAAAGGATATCACCGAGCCCATAGTGAAAAGTATGGGCAAACAAATGGATATCTTAAGAGAAAAGTTTATCCCGTAACTCTTGGTCAAAATTCTCCTCGTACCCATGGCTAAGAAGCACTCTGTAAAAAAAGTACTGTCGATTATAATACGAGCTATCACAGTTAATAAATTAAGTTCTAGGAGCACTTCTACTAAGCCTACTAAAAGGTTATAGGCATAGTAATCTAACTTTTTTACTATGTCTATAACATGATTAATAGGCATAGTAAAAAAGTTTATCTAGTGGGGAAGGTAGGTGGTTCATTATGGAAACAACTGCGGACGTCTCAGAGAGCCGATGGTCAGGAGATTGGTTACATCATACCGTGGAGACTTTAAGTTTCCAGATCATCCACGAGATAAATTTCATCTAAACAGCCTCCATTATTGTTTCCCTATTCCCGGAGGTGCCTATCTCCCCAACTACGATGGGGCATTCTCTCCTAAAAACATAAACTAATCCCCAACTATGAATAGGACGTAAATCTTATTCGCTGTATACATTTTCAACGAGTTTAACTATATTTATACAGGGTACTCGCATACTACGTTCAAAAACTTAAAAAGTTATGATTCGTTTGGTAAAAATAAGTAAAATTGTTCCTATACATTTAGGTCTAAATGGTGTAAATGCATTTCATATCAGCTGATTAAGTAAATATTAAAACAGCTGATATTTTAGCATTTGCATTACAGATTACTCATTGTTGAGAAATTATATTATGATATGTCAATAGTTTTTGTCAGTTCTAGTACAATAACTAATTTTTGTTACATTACTAGTTTTCAAATACTTTAATTAGTTCCATTGTGCTTAAAAACCACTATGGAACAACAATTATTGTACTAGAACTCACAAAAACTATTCACATATTATAATCTAATTTGCCAACAATGAGTAATCTGTAATGCGAATGCTAAAATATCAGCTGTTTAATATTCTCTTCATCAGCTGATATGAAATGCATTTAACACCACCATTCAACGTATAATAAAATGAAAGAGAGCTTACATCGTATTTCCTAAATTGGTGTTACTCCTTTATTTATGAACGGATTTTATTCAACTAAGCATTGTTAGATTTTTTTATTACATTTTGCAACGTTTTTATTTCTTGCGCTTTCGTCTATGATTACGTGTTTTTGCGCATTTTACAATTAAAAATTTTCAAGTGCCACCATTTTGAAAATATTAAACATAACAAAGTAATATTATCACAACATTAAAGAAAGCAAACAGGTACCTTCATTCCAAATTTGAGCTGTGTTTAGTAAGGAGTTATGAAATTACTCATCATTTAGTGAAAATGCGAAAAAAGCCGCCATATTGAAAACGAAGCATATTATGCCTTGGTGTATGGGATTTTTTTACTCAACGAATCATGACCTAAGTTTTGGAACGTAGTTTGGGAACACCCTGTATAATAGAATTGTAACACATAATTTATTTGAACACATAGTAAAATTGTTTTGATTATGTTGTTATTGAACCGATTATCAGGGACATGTAGCTATGTCAATACTACTGTACGTGTATGGGAGGGTGGGTGGATCAATACCACTGTACGTGTATGGGAGGGCGGGTGGATCAATACCACTGTACGAGTATGGGAGGGCGGGTGAATCAATACCACTGTACGTGTGTGGGTGGGTGGGTCAAGAAAGTAGTGTAGTGTGCATCTCCCCTACACACCTTACTCTTAACAAATTTTCAACAGTTGGTAGTTGACTTGTATGCTTCCTTGAATTTCCCCAGAATTTTATATATATTTTTCTTTGTACTATTTTGTTTATTATTTTTGGCATAGTATACTTAAACTTATTTTAAGTTGTCTCAATATTTTTAGATTTTGAACAAATTGACATCACTTATTTAGAATCTAATTTACTTTTGAATGTACTGAAAAAGAATATTTCATAAACACTCATAAGATTTTGTAATTTGTAAATTGTATAAAGATTGGGAGATAAGCCTATTCCAAAAAACGTGGTATACTTAAGGAAACTCCAAGCCAACTACCTTTTATAGCGATAAGCTTGCAAGGTTTAAATTGCATAGACTGAACATAAGCTCAAACCACATAGAACTGATTCAACTAGTTGAGGCGCCTTCAACAGTTTAAAAGGGGCAATAATGTTTGTAGATATGTGGGCAATATTCCATTATTAAAATCTTCACAGTACTTTGAGAGAGCGGACAACCAGTCTAAGGCGTTAGGCCCTTATACATAAGCTGGGGATGGCGCAGGCTCGAATCCCAGCCTAGACTGTTAGTTTTTATCAGTAATAGTCACCTCTTCCCCTAACTCTGTCTAATAATTTCCTCCACAGACCAACAGTCTATGGGAACAGATAAATTAAGGTTAAAAAGGAGACTATCGCCTAAACTACTTTGATTTTGTCTTGCATAAAAACTTGCTAGTGGAGGTGTGCTCTACACTGTAATAAGTAATTTTTATATACAGGGTGTTTGGGAACTCTTTAGTCAAACTTTGGAGTTTTGTTTTGGACATGAAAACAAACTGTTGTGGCCGAGTGAGGACAGAAGAGTGGGGGTGGTTTTTGGCGGTCACCCTCAACCCCTTGTGGAGTCTTGAACAACGGTTGTTGATGACAAGTCACAGACCCGCTCGGTCCACATACACCTGATTCAATACAATATTTAGCCTTTACAAAGGCTACGTATACTGATTCGTTGCATAGTATTTACATTTCATTTATTCAGTCATTTTATATTGCTTTACCATCAGGATATATTTTTACATTTCATATTTCAATAAATCTCAGTTTTTCTCACGTGTGAATTTTTATTCATCATCGCCCCTTTTGTAATTTACTTAAATCCGCGGTACGCTGCGACACAGACCAAACATTTGAAATACATCGATATATATCACTTACAACGTTATACAAAAGGTAGATGAAAAAAAGAAAGAAAAAAAGAAAGAAAAAAATCTACATGTTTTATATGTGAGTACCTTCCACATAAGCCCAAGGCTTGTGCGTGGAAGGGAGTTCTTTAATTCAAAAATAAAAATAGAGAATAAAAAAAAAGCTCAATCTTAAACAGTACAATGAACAATTAATACTAAAACTAATGGACTACTCTTATTCAGGATTAAATAAAAAATTCAAACTGAATAAAATACACAATTTGATGAGTTATGGCAATTTAATAAAAATAAAAACTAAACAATTTTGGATGGTATTTAAAACAAGAAAATGTTAAATGCTTTTGATTAGGGTTATTATGAAAGAAAAAAAATGTATATATGTATATATAAAAAAAATAAACACAATGGAAAAAGGGGGAAAAAAAGAATTATGCAGTAAAATGAAATCAAAGAGCAAGAGGCAGAAAGTCAGAGGGACGAAGTATAACAGTATGGTCTATCTCGGTTCGTTCACCGTCTGTTCGTATGTTTCTGATTTTTATAAAAATATTAATAACTCAGGAACCGTAAATTCTACAGATTTTAAATTTTACATACTCAGTAAGGGTAGTGCATCTAAACGTACAATGATTTTCGATATTTTTTATTCAGCTGTTTAGAAATGGCTTAGGATAGAAAATTTCTTTGTCAAACTTTAATGTTTAAAACGCAAGCTATTTAAATAGATGAGCAAAAAATATTGAAAAATATTTAATGTTTAGATACTCTTAGTCTTACTATGCAAAATTTGAAATCTGTGGAATTTATGGTTCATAAGTATTTAATATGTTTATAAAAATAACAAACAAAAGGACAGACGGTTGACGAATCGAGACAGACCACACTGTTAGATGATATTTTTTGTTTGTTTTTATGATCAGAATAATTTCTTAAGTTTGGCTAAAGAGTTTCCAGTATATGTAAATGGGAAAATCTATTAGTTGCTATTATTAGGATTTAGATACAGTTTTTAATTTATCGTAACAGGCAGAGTGTTCACAGCAATCTTTCAATGAATAAGTGATTATATTTGTAGTGTACGTGTTTTAAGTTCTGTTCCCTTATTTCCCTCGGGAAATCTTTGGTACTTGTAAGTACAAGAGTTGGGAAGCTACTAAAACTAACTAATTACATTATATAACACTCCAGTAGACATAAATTGTTTTGTATACTTGGTTCAAATAATTTATTTGTTTTCACAATATCTCAGCATAGATTATTCACCTATTACCAACCCAACTGTTTGAAAGTACACTGTATAGTATTAATTTTAGTACCAACATTATCAAGTTAGAATTTCAACAATGGTTCAAAGATTCTTCGAAAAATAATTAGTACGACTTATCTCAGCTAGTTGTAGATTTTAAAAATATGCTTAAATGTATGATAATTTTTGTTTTTGAAATTTATTAATGATGGAGTATCAGATGAGGAAGACAGAGGTTGTTGGACATTTGCCATCATTACGTGAAAAATACCAATCACGACGTTTCGATTTGGTAAAACACAAATCGTTTTCAAGTGTTAAAAACTAAATTAAATCTAAACAAACATTTTGTAAAATTACGTTCTTAAATCTATATATATTAATTATCTACAGTTTAACCTAGAATGGTGTAAAACAAAATTAAATTCTACTAAACATAAAACATTTTGACTGGATGAATTAATATCACAAATCAGGAGCTGCCGAGGTCATGATATCAACTGAAAAAATTGTAAAATACAATTAAAATATTATTCCAAACCACGTAATTTTAGAACATGTTTCTTTAGGTGTAATTTAGTTTTTAGCACTTGAAAAACAATTGGGTTTTACCTAATCGAAACGTTGTGGTATTTTCACGTATTGCTGGCAAATGTTCTACAAAATTTGTTTTCCTCCTAATGTTTGTGATGCCCTAAACGTCACTTGATATGAATGAATTATCAAAAATGTTTAAAATATTAGATGCTAAAGCTTTCAAGACGCTCCAAAATGTTCAGTCCTAAAATATATGAGTGTTATCCGCTGTTTTGGGCAACCTGTATAGCCCCTGTATCAAAATAAATGGTTCCAAAGAATTGGCATAAACCTTCCCCCACATTACGCAATAAAAAATCAAAACTTTGAAAATTACTAGTTTGATTCCCAAATATATTTTTTGCCATTACTAAAAAACTAGTCAAGTTATAGACGTGCGATTTATACTAAAATATTTTAAATTATAATTAACATCTTTTCTGAAAATGTAATCAAAATAGTTAAAGCAGTTTTGAGTAAATTTAAGTTTTGTATGTTTTTTTGCCGATAAAAAACTAAAATTTAAAAAAGTGAAAAAAATATCTGAATATACAGTATTGGCTTAATACACCTACATACCAAATGTCATAAAAATGTATCCATCCATTTGGTCTGCAGCGAACTGCACACATACGGACAGACACCGAAAGTTTTTTTTCGAAAACACTTTTGGGTTCAGGGGATCCTAAAATGGATTTTTAGACCAACTTGTAAAAGATTTGTTTGGACGATCACTATACTTTCTCTATGCTAACGCATATGGGAGAAAGTAAAATATTAAAATTCATGAGTATGCCTTTGATTTGTTAAAGATAGTGATTCTTTTTTTCTTACCTCAGTCCAAAAGTGTTTATGTAATGGTTACATGTACGAAGAGATCTCTTCATATAAGATCCAATTCGGAGAGATAAAATTCAGTCATAAAACAATAACAGTAGTATATAATATATTATGCACCCGGTGTCTATGATCAGTTAGCAAAATATACACACATATCCTTTATAAAAATTAATTGAATTCAAACGCAATCAGATCCATTATAACGATTTCAATGTAAATAATGTTTTTCAAATGTTTTAGTAATAATCTAAACATATAATGTAATATCATTTTTGTTTCTTTTGTCAAAAATGCGTATTAAAAAAGGCAAACTTTTTATACAACTTAGCAGTGCAATATTAGTAAAGTAACCCTTAATTTGAATTGTCGTCTTATAAAAAAATCTACCAGCTGATACACTGTTTTCTTTAGTGGAGTTACAGCAGTGTTGTTTTCCAGACAAATTGTTAAAATGTAAATTTTTCTACCGAATTGAGATTATCGTTGATTGTCATTTGCATATCGAATGGAACCAATCAACAAGGAATGATTGGTTCGTTGAGAAAAGAAAATAACGGCCAATGTCATGCCGACTACATTAATGAAGTAAATGTCTATGTGACTCCTATTGGCAGAGTAAACATCGAGGACATCAATGAGGACATCCTTGAGGACATCGATATATAAAGCAAGTATAGTTCGTTGCTTCTGGCGCAGTGCTGTGACCCGGCTACTTGAAGACACAGTGTTGTGCAGAGTGTAGACGGTAGGTACTATGGTCGGCTCTATATAGGCACGGTGCCCGCTCAGTGATTGCCGTCGACGTTTGCAGAAGTCTGGGGTGTCCATGTTGGGTGGTAGTCAGTGGTAGTGGTAGTTGTTTTTTTTTTTTTTTTAGGGAAGAGAACTGAGTATGAGACTTATGTGATGAGACTACAAACTATGAACCTATAAAGTCTAAAACAGTCAAGAGTAGTCTCAACACTTCCAATGTGGATGTAGCTACAATAACACTCAGATGGTAAATAACAATCTTTTAATTTTAAATATTAAAATCAAACAAATACAACATTACACCTAGGAATATCAATTTATCAGTGGCTTGAACAGTTATTAGTACAGACTTCCTAAGATGGTCACCAACCTGACCTCAGAGGCAGACTCTTCAAAGCGTAGGTCAAGGAGAGTGAGGTATGGACACAACTTCACCCTTGGCAGCCAACCTTCTGGAGTCGACTGTCAAATCTCCCGGTAGCAGCACTCGCAGTCGAACTTCTCCACCTTTGACCTCCACCCGACTCCTCCAGCCAACCCCAGGCTTCCCTATTTATACCTCAGCTCCAAGTTTACCAAACAACTCCCAAGCCAATGTCAATTCTCCCGGTAGCGGCACTCGCAGTCGAACTTCTCCACCTTTGACCTCCACCCGACTCCTCCAGCCAACCCCAGGCTTCCCTATTTATACCTCAGCTCCAAGTTTACCAAACAACTCCCAAGCCACTGTCAAATCCCCCGGTAGCAGTACCCACAGTCGAACTTCTCCACCTTCGACCTCCACCCGACTCCCCCAGCCAGCCCCAAGCTTTCCTATTTATACCTCAGCTCCACGTTTACCAAACAACTCCCAAGCCAAATCTCCCGGTAGCAGCACCCGCAGTCGAACTTCTCCACCTTCGACCTCCTCCCGACTCTCCCAGTCAGTCCCAGGCTTCCCTATTTATACCTCAGCTCCACGTTTACAAATCAACTCCCAAGCCACTGTCAATTGCCCAATAACCTACTTCCTATTTCCTAATACTAGGCTTACTTTCTCATATGTATTAATGTATAATGTATTACAATCACCTAATGTAATAATGTATTATTACATTAGGCTTATCATTATTACATGTCCGTCCTCATAACATATCTATTCCTTTTCCTAAACTCCTCACCCTTGTCAGTCAGCTGAAAATATACCAATACTACGTGGTTCGGATTCCACGTAAAGCTGTAGGCCCCTTAATTGCCCTGGCTAATGGCATTAATAAATGGTTCTTTATAAGAAACAGTCGACCTTGGTAAAAACAACTACACTTACTCATCTAAACTCATTTCACTCATTCGCCCCTCATATTCACCCATATCTCTACGATCGGCGTCTTATTAACGAAGAATGAATAATAATAAAAATAATTCAGTTTAGTATTTAATTGTTGGAATATGAGATATACATTCCTTTGTCCTCAACAAGTTTTATGTTTGCTAGCTTTACTCGTGAATAATTATTTTGCATAAAGATATCAGGATTTACTCAGTAAATTCTTGCAGCTGTTTGGTGTATTTTTTCAAGAGAGTGTGATTTTGGTCTTGGGGGATCTGATAGAAAAACCGTCTTGATTAATGGTTTTGCTGACATTATTGTTATCTGTTTGATAACGAATGTTTGAACTTATTAAAAGGTAAAATCGTCAAGAAAGGTCTACCTTTCTGCAATAAAATCCGTCAAGTGGCGTCACGTTGTAAAATGCCTATAGATTTATCTGACATTTAAATTTTAGAAAGGACCTAGAGGCACTAACTTGTATAATAATGATAACACTTGTATAAATGAAAGATTTTTCATTTCACTTTATCCTGGTCAACAATTAAAAATGCTAAACTGTCCATTCACGCGGAGAAAGACAGCCAGTTGTAGTTTAGTTACATGTACAATTAATTATCACAATTACTGATGAGTTAACTGTAATGATCAGTGATTAATTTGATTATCAAACAAACTGAACAAAACATCGTTTGTTACTGTATTTTGCTATTAAATGTAAAACACTTCATGTACGAATACATATTTTTACGATTTTTAACGTAATTTTTACCTTTTAAATTTATAGTTTATATTTTTAATAAAATTTTCACAGAAACAACTCCAAAGCTAAACAATATAATAACTAATAGAACAACTGTCATTATCTTCGACTTTATTAATAGCGGAAATATGCATTAAAAACATTACGTATTTTAGGGATTATAACTTAACTTAGCTTGATGACACTCTATATGACAATATTGATCACAAACTTGGACCACAAGGTACGTTTCCTACACTGTTTACAGTATCCCCCAAGGCAGTGATATTAGCCCTTGACGTGAAATCAATACAAGCCAATAGGTAGAGCCAACACAGTTTAGGCATCTGTAGTAATGTTAGGATATAACGTATCCCACGTCAAATTATTTTAATCGATAGGCATAATTGGTATAATATTCGGAACGCTTGATCGGCATTATAGCACTACGGATGGTACCCATTTGGAATTGGCAAATTTTTACTCCAGACAGGTCATATTTCCAGAAAGAATGACGTACCGTATTGATGCAAACAGCCTCCCATATCACATCGTTGTATCAGTAATTTCACCTAAAGGAGGAGTGATTTAGCAGATCGCCAGTCTGTATATCACAACTACACGTTGTATCAGTATTTCACCTACAGTCGGAGTGACCTGACGGATCGCCTGTCTGTATACCACAACTGGACGTTGTATCAGTATTTCACCTAAAGTCGGAGTGACCTGACGGATCGCCTGTCTGTATATCACAACTGCACGTTCTAGCAGTATTTCGCCTACATTAGGATTGATCTGATGTGTGTCCCATCTGTATTTCAGAACTACATGTACACCAATTTTGTATTTATGTTTGCATTTGACCTAAATTTCATTCCCATTAATTTTATGTTTTTAATGAAATTAAATGTTTGAATTAAAGTTGTAGGATCAAACTTAGAAAAAAACAGGTTTATATAAAATTAAACGGCATTTAATTGGAATATAAATTTAATTTACATTATGGGTGTGACAAAATGATCAAAATCTTCTCGACAAATAAACTAAGCTTTTTACTAAATTTTCTTCCCAACTCAAAATATTGAGCAGCGTTTTAATTTTGTTGAAACTGATATGAAATGCACGTCCCCAGTGGGAACCTCTGTATTCACAAGCCGAACTTTAGTCAGCGTGCTTAAATTAACGCTGCGAGTTGGTTTGTGAATGTTTCACGGCTTCTCCGACTGTTAATTAACCCTACACCTACACTCAAGACATAAAACTTACTTTTTACGTTTGAAAGTGATTTAAATTTGCATGGTGAGTTTGAAGCCAGTTATTCCTTAACTTGTTTCCAAAGTTTATAAAAGATTTTATTTTTGAATATGCCATTATATTAATACTAAACCACACTTAATTTAGAGTGTTTCAATGTTAGGATCACTTTGTGTACAAGATGTAATATTCAACTTCAAGTTTTTGATATATTACATCAGAATTGAAAAAGGTGCGTTTTTTAGTTATTAGTTATGTTGTTATTTTATTTAATTGGTTCACTTTTGTATTTTCATAATTAAAATTGCCTTGTCATGGCTAAAACAAAACAGATTAGTTTTTTGTTGTGTTTTTAAGGTACAATTTAATACTATAACAAATTATTTCTTGGAGTGTTACGTTTACTACGATAATTCCAATTTTCAGTGGACTGCAAACATAAAGATGAATTGGTTGCACCTATTTCTGTAAATGTTTCTTAACGATATTAATCAAAACATTTTAGTATATTTATTTTTTAACAACAATTTGAGTCTCTTTTAGTACATAAATAAATAGAGTCTTGCAAAGTAATACTTTTGGAGTAAAGTTGTATTTTCTTCAAGATAGAAGATTGTGTTACTCTGATAGTAATTCAGTTTCATTACACAGTTTCATGTTTCATTGCTAAATAATACTAACTTAATTCCATTCACCCATTTCCTGCATTATTTATTCAGGTTTTCTAAGCTAAGTTTGCTCAGGCCAAATTAGTTTGAGGCATTTTCTAATCTACTTACGAAGAGCTTTTCCACATAAATTTCACTTTTAAATACATTTAATTTAGTGTACTGGTAGGATTCATTGTATCCATTTGGATCCCCACTCGGGGACAATATCATTATTATACTGAACGTTGATATGAAAATATCTGTAGTCTAACTGACATTTTCAGAAATTTTTTCAAAGCTGTACAATATACCATTTTCTGGTAAAATTAAAACCAATGACAAAAAGCTGGTTTTAATTTTATCGGAAATGAAATTACAAAGGGATATTTGTCTTTTATATATCCAAGGGTATGTATATGCTACAAAACATTTCAAACGTCGTTAAAATATTTTCTCAGTATTGACATGCAATTGCTTGTTAGGATGATTCTCCAGACTATACAAATAACTAACAACAAAACCAAACACAAAATAGATAAACAATAGTGTGTAGGCCTAACCTAAATGTTAAACTTGTTTAAGCAAATAAAGTTTGAAGAATAACACTCGAACACAGCTTAATAGTTACATTTAAAAGTTCCACTTTAAACAATAGTATTTAACTAAAACAATACTAAGAACAATTTCGTGTGGTAGCTGCCATAGTTGGGCGATCACAAATTTGTGACAGTCCAGCTACCAGATTTGTTGCTCGTTTAGAACTACTCAGGGAATACGTACAGCTTTGAAGATTTGCTTTGAAGGCGAACAACATCATCCCCCGGTTCCGAACTGGCTTAGGTAGATGTAACTGGAAGTATAAATGGGGAATGACACTAGATCAGTCATCTGATTGCGGGGAGTCTATCTAAACAATGGATCACATAATTACAGAGTATCCCCTCCGTTCTTTCACGGAGGGATTGGCTAGTATAAACAGAATAAGTGATTCAGGTGGGAATTTAAATGTATATGCTACAAAACATTTTTAACGTCGTTAAAATATTTTCTCTGTGATGAAATGCAATTGCTTGTTTAAAACATTTTCTTATAAATAAAATAAAGAATACTAACTTAACTCGGCCACGCTCTGCTGTAGCTCAGTCTGATATTAACTGTTAATCTTTATTTTATACTTTAGTTGTTACTAAAATAAAGGTTGACAAGTTTCATTTATTTTCTCTTAAATAAAGTAAATTACAGTTATCTTCATAAATAAACAATCAATAAACTTAGCGGACGTGATTTGGACATTTATTTTTTATTGTGAAACGTAGGTACGCCGGGAAATGCTTGAAATGCCCTGTTCCCGTTAAAAATATTATGAATTAAACATATAAACAGTTTTGTTTAAAAAATGCAATGTTATATAAAATTGTCTCGTGAATAAATTCAAAATTTTCGAGTTTGGAAGTATACTTATTACGTATACAGCTTTGACTATTCCAACAATGAAACTTTTATAAAGAATAACAGATGTGAGAAATAACACAGACCAATCTAGGTTTGTAATCGATATTGTAAGAAAACGTACCCCCCCCCCCCCAAACTACTGTCTAAAAATAACACAAGAAGTTATCTAGAATTTTAGTCAATTTACTGAATTTTCAATTTCGTACTTTTTATATAGTTTTATATTAGTTATTTCAGCTGTTCACAAACATTTTTTTCTGTAATCTCTCGTTTATCATACAGAAAAAAAATCATTATAACTGATCGTTAATTTGTTTGATAATCCGGTACCATATGCCTTACCGGAAGTATAAGAGATATGAATGTTGCCGTATGAATTTATGTAAATCAGCTGACATCGATGCCAGCACACGGTCCCGGTGATGTACGACCGAACTTACATGCTCTCGTCTTATACATAATACATGGGTTATTGACTTCTTAACACGATCAATGGCCTGTGCAGTGTTATTATACGAAACGGTACTGCTGTAATGATTAAATGTCGCAAGATTAACTGTTTTCATATTATCAGTTTAATTGTTATTTTTTAAGTTACGTATTTACTTACATATGGATTTCAATAAATAAAGTTTTACAAAGCTTAATAATGCGTTTACAGTGGTTACCGACTAATATTAAAAACAAACAATATACTAAACTATAAAATAAGTAATATTACTAATAATGAAACTAGGGGACACCCGTACACGCTTTGCGTGCCAACCCCTATTTATAGTATAATAATTATTATAAACAAATAGTGTTATTACTAATCCTATTTCAAATGTTCTCATTTTGTTTAACGACTGATGATAACATACACACAGATAGACATGTATTCGCTCTTTTATAATTAACTTGATATTTTACTGTGCTGCTTTCTATGTTTAACCTAACAAATTATTTCGACCATTTAATATTTGTTTTGCCACCAGCTGGTCAATTAAAATTAATGTTATGGAGAATAATTTTAATTAATCAATAAAGTCAATTAATAAGATTAATTTTAATTGACTTTTATGCTATGTAGGACAAACCCCTAGGGGAATTTCAAATATGTAGCTCCGTTACGGCTTAGAAATCAAAATTATCTTTTGAATAAAGAAATTCATCAAAATCGGTCAAGTAATAAGTTCAGAAAGTGAGTGAACTAAATGACCCGATTGTTTTAATATATAGGATGACAATTTTCTTATGGAGGGGCGAAGTTAGGACTATAAAGTCCTCTATAACACTTAACGCTATAAACAAAATACTACACATTCAATATCAAGTTTAAGAAAAGAATTGGAAGAACTCATATTAATTTACTTCTTTACATAAAAATAATAAGATTAAAAATAAACAAACATTTTGTTCGCAATCTGTTTTTATTTTTTCAAAACAATAAGTAAATAGAAAGAAAACATGAGTTAACATCTGTTCACTAACAAACTTAACAAAAACAAATACAAAAAGTTATGATTATTATTGAAAACTAAGGCTAAGGTACTACAGCGTTTCAGTCTGTATACATGCTCAGTGATGTCAAGCAGATTTGTATAGTCTGGATGATTATCCAGACTATACAAATAACTAACGACAAAATCAATCACAAAATATATTAACAGTAGTGTCTAGGCCTAACCTAGATTTTTTTAAACTGCAAATAAAGTTTAAAAGAATAAACATTCGAATAAAACTTAAGAGTTACATTTAAAAGTGCCACTTTTAAAAACACTTATTATTTAACAATATTATTAACTAAACATACTAGAACAATTTCGTTGCAGTGCCATGTTGGGAATCACAAATAGAGCGTACTAAGAGTTCTCGTTTAGAACCCACTCAGGAGTCAGTTAAAATTTATGTGAGTGAAGGCGTAGTAGATAAACACTGGAATGTATAATCATTGTGATTGCGGAGCTATTAACAATGATCACTTATTACAGATATCCCTTCGTTTTAGAGGTTGGCTAGTAAACATGAATCAGGCTCAGGTCGTAAATAACAAGGATTGTTAGCGTCTGTACAGGTTTTATGATATTTTTTTAATTTATAATACATGATTGATTATCAATTATACACAGTTTAAAATATGATTGTTGACAAATAACCATTCAAGATTAATAATAAACAAAATTGAAGTAAGAAATGGAAATGTTAGGGTGTTACTTCATAAATCATATCCGGAGTTTATTTTGACCAATATTAGTTATTGTCACCTTTATTTACTTTTTTTAAAAAAATTCATGATATCCACTAATTATTACCAAATAATATTTTATCTGCAGAAAACACTAATAAATAAAATTAAATAAGCAATCAAGAACGAATCTGTTTGTTTTAAGTCCAACTTACATTTGCGATACACCTAACAAATTTGGAACATGATTTTTATGTGGCAGTTTGGGAAATAAAAATTTAGATTTTTAAGTTGAAACTTCACTTTCTTACTGGATTTTTGGGTTGAGAGTTATCATTTTTAGGTTCCTTTTAACTGTACGTTTGTTCCCTCTATTCTATGTGTTCTGCTACATCTTTTTCGTGTTAACTCTTGCTCAAGAAATAAACAAAGTTCATGTAAAAAGTTATACATATGGAAATAGAGTGTGAGTATTCATGGTTGACTGGTGATAAAAATGTTTCAAACTACTAAAAGTAATAGATAATAATAAATGATTATTTGGAATATTTGTTACAAATGATTAGGGTCATTAGCCCTTTTTAAATTCCCTAAAAGCATAATATAACTAACAAGAGTATTAAGAATAATAAATATGATAGAAATAAACAAATTAGGTTAATATTTTCTTACAAAACAAAATAATATTTCCATCCAATGCTCTAATAATGAAAAGAAAGTTAATATTAAGGTTAAATTAGAGAAAAAAAGTGGTTAGACATAGATAAATGCTTAATTACAAGGGCAAGGATTTAAATTCTCAAAGGGTTGTAAACTCTAGTTCTGCGACTAGGCCTAACCTAGAATCTAATTGGACCAAACCAAAGATACTATTAAAAAGGGTGGACTAAACAAGGAGGCGGTACTTAATGTGACTACTAAAAACCGATTTGCACCGATTGGTGAGGTTAACCTGTCCGATAACTCAACAAATAACAATGTTAAGGGCACTGTGTGCCAGTCTGGTAATGTAAACCGCCCTAAGGGGAAAGCTCAACCATTGGGTGATAGAGGAAAATCAACAGGGTCTCATAGGAAACTTAAATCTACACATCAAAGAGTTTACATAGTGGGAGATAGCCATGGGATGGGTTGTGGAAGAAAAATCCTTGACACGGTGAGTGATGTAGAGGTTGAGAGTTGGATACTTCCTGGGGCATCACTGAATCATTTAATTGATTATGCAAAGGGGAGGGCACGAAACATTGAAAAAAATCATAAAGTTGTAATAGTGGGAGGTGTAAATTATGTACGCCGGGAGAGGCTTGAAGAACTGGGGAATCAAATGGATGAGCTTTTCCAAAACATAGATTGTAAGAATTTAATATGGGTTGAGACCCCATATAGGTATGACAATGTGTTAGAAAATAAGTTCATACAAGAACAAAATAGCATAATTAGAGATAAGTGTCTGAGCAAAAAGTGTACATTTCTTGAGTTGAATAGGCTGCTTAGTAGGGATAATTATACAAGGCATGGACTGCATCTTAGAACTGGTGGTAAGAATATTTTAGCAAAGATTATTGAAACTCATTTATTGCATGAGTTGAATGTTGATCAGGAGGTTAACTGCCCCGCCGATAATTTTTTAAGAGTAGAACTAGACCAAATAGAGGAAACGTAGGCCCAAATAGGTTAAGTAGGTTAGGTAGGCTAGTTAAATATGATAAGTCCCAACGCAAAACCAATTTTAACAAACCTGTTCAGAATTTTAATAACTTTAAATTAGTTCATCACAATGTTGATGTTATTACTAAGAAAAAGGAAGTCATTGAAATTTTCCTCAATGAGGAGGAACCTGATGTTTTCCTTGCTTCGGAACTTGGTTTGAATGCAGAGAAAGCTGAGCATTTCATTTTACATGGCTATGAATTAGTTAATTTAAGATGTAGGCCACTCATGCCAAAAGGTGGAGTTGGTATATTTGTTAGATCTCTTAGCAAATCTTCAATGAAAGCCATTACTCCACTTTCTATCGGGGTTAAGCTCTCTTTAGACCGGGTCTGAGGCATCGGAGATATCTTTTTCAGCTAATAATAAAACAATCATTGTATCAGCCGTTTACAGAAGCCCAGATGGGGATTTAGATTCTTTTTTTGAAATTGTTGAGGACTACCTCTGCAAGTTAACTAAAATTTCTGACCAGGTTATAATAGGTGGGGACTTCAACATTCCCCTCCACACGAACGAGCCCTCAGCTATTCAATTTGAATTACTCCTTGACTCTTTTGGCATTTCAATTTCTATTAAAGAACCTACAAGAATTAGTGAAACAGTTGAAAGTTGCATTGATAATATTTTAATCTCATTTAACTACACTCAATCATACGCTCTAGAACCTTTTATTTCCAATCACACTGCACAACTGCTAGTTTTTCAAAATTACTTGGAAGTCGAAAATAACAAAAAATTTGGACACCACTTATCTCGTTGTGTGAATGAACAAAATCTTGTGGAACTTAAAACAAGGCTAGGGCTCGAGCGGTGGAGGGATGTGTATGAGGCCCCTGATACTCAAACTAAATGCAAGTCCCTTATGGACACCTTAGGCTATATTTTTGAGATATCATGTCCTCTAACTAAACCAAAAGTCTCTAACAAATCCAAAAGATTACCTTGGGTTCCTCATAACATCGGAGTTTTAAAAGAATCACTTTATAATAGTTACTTAAAATGGAAATTAACTAAATTAGATGCTGACAAGATAAGTTACATCAAACTCAAGATGCTTCGCAACTTGATAAAAAAATCCAAAGATGATCATGTTAAAGATAGGTTAATAAATTCTGACAACAAATCATTGGAGGCGTAGAAAGTAATAAATGAAGCTAGGGGGGCAAACATAAAACCCAAGGAGAACATCATCCTTCTTAACGAAGGTTTTTCAGTTGCAGATCCAATCCGAATAAGTAATATCATGAACAGTTATTTTGCTAATATATCAGCAAACATTCATTCTAACACCCACACTAAGGAATTTTCCGGCTTTCCCAAGCCCCACAATCATTCCTTTTCTGAATTTAAACTCTGCTCACCGGATGATGTTTATAACATCATCATGAAAATGAAAGGTAAAACCTCTTGTGGAACTGACGGTATATCTATGAAAACCATCAAGTTCTGTAGTAGGGAACTTTCAGCACCTATCTCACATGTAATAAATAGCTCTTTAGAATCAGGTGTTTTTCCGGATATTTTTAAAACCTCAATTATCAAACCTATTTTTAAGAAGGATGACAAACGGAATGTTAACAACTATCGTCCAATCTCTCTCCTACCGTCAATTTCTAAAATCTTTGAGAGGGTGGTGTCGGATCAGCTTACACTATATCTTGAACAAAATGCACTATTTTTCAGACACCAGTTTGGTTTTAGAAAGGGTAAATCCACCAAAACTGCTCTAATTAAATTTATCACGGATTGTCTCGACTCAATGGATTGTGGGGGTGACGCGATCGGATGCTTCGCGGATCTCTCGAAGGCTTTCGATTGCGTTGTCCCCGGGATCTTGGTCGAGAAAATCTCTGCACTTGGAATAACACACACCTTTAAATTGGCTCATTTCTTACATATCTGACAGAAAACAAATCACCGAAATTACACATACTACAAACACTGGCACAATTCACAAAGTACATTCAGACCAATTAAACTCAATCAGTGGGGTTCCCCAAGGCTCGATTCTTGGACCTCTTCTTTTCCTGCTCTACATAAATGACATAAATCACTTTCTTCCTTCAAATGACTTAATAGTGTATGCTGATGACACCACCCTACTCACTAAATCAAACAATTTGGAACAATTGGAAATTGAATCCTACATCGGGATCAATCTTCTGACAGAATATTTTGCAGGCCTCAAACTTTCTTTAAATCCCAGCAAAACCAACTTTGTTCATTTTCGAACTAAGCAACGACAAAATTCAAAATTTTCAAAAACACCAACTCTTTTAATTGGCGACTCCCAATTGGCAGAACTCGACAACATAAATTTCTTGGGAGTGAGGTTGGATGGTTCTCTTGACTGGTCAGAGAATACAAAATGCCTTTGTAGCAAATTGTCTATGGGCCTTTTTGTCTTACGCAATATTTCTCTTCTGGGAGATATCGATTTATCTAAACTAGTATACCATAGTCTTTTTGAATCACATGTTAATTACTCCATAATATTATGGGGTAATTCTTCCTCCAGGAACTTAGACTTAGTTTTTAGATTACAGAAAAGGGCTGTTAGACTTATGAGCGGGCTGCGACCCAGAGATAGTTGTATAGATGCATTCTTAAAATTAGGTATTCTGACTATTCCAT
This sequence comes from Stictocephala bisonia, assembly GCA_035578905.1. NCBI lineage: Eukaryota > Metazoa > Arthropoda > Insecta > Hemiptera > Membracidae > Stictocephala > Stictocephala bisonia. Next base: position 205,504 of record JAQJVL010000783.1, read on the forward strand.
CTTTGTACATTTATGAAGTTTTAGTTTACGCCAAATCCACAAACCATACTAACTACCCACCCACTCATAGTTATAATACTCGTAATAGAAATAACTTAACTTCTGTACAACACAACCTTAGAATTAGTGAATGCAAGCCAAACTTTGTTGGACCTAAATTCTTTTCTAAATTACCTTCTGAACTCAAGACAATAGAGAAACTTAGTACTTTCAAACCTAAATTAAAAAAATACCTAATCAGCAAAAGTTTCTATGGTATTACAGAATTTCTGAAATCCTAGCCCTCCCTAGCCTGGCCTACCTTAACCTTTTTCCACTTCATCTCTTCGATGAAAGTGCTGACGGATCCCATGCCAACACTGGTCTACGGGACGACGCGGGTTGTATGTATGTATGTATGTTAGTTTGTAACAATGACTACATTCGCTCATATACACTCATCACACTCATTCGAAATCCATATTCGCCCATATCTTGACGTCGGCGTCTTATGAATAAATAAAAATAAATAAATAAATAAATAAATTTAACTAAAACAATACTAAGAACAATTTCGCGTGGTAGCTGCCATAGTTGGGAGATCACAAAATCGAGACAGTCCAACTACCAGATTTGTTGCTCGTTTAGAACCACCCAGGGGATACTACAGCTTTAAAGATTTGCTGTGGACGTGAACAACATCATCCCCCGGTTCCGAACTGGCGTAGGTAGATGAAACTACTAGAAGTATAAATGGGGAATGATACTAGATCAGTCATGTGATTGCGGGGAGTCTATCCAAACAATGGATCACATAATTACAGAGTATCCCCTGCGTTCTTTCACGGAGGAATTGGCTAGTATAAACAGAATAAGTGATTCAGGTCGTAAATAACTCGATGGATTGGTTTAGCTTTGTGGCAGGAGATCACTTTTATTTTATATTATATATTACATGACTTTTAGATCTTAATCCAAATATATATCACAGCTTTAAAAAAATTACTAAATGGTAGCTAACAAAAAACCATACGATATAAATACTAAAAGCAGTTATTTGAAGTAAAAATATTAAGAAAATTTTGCTGTTTATTTCACAAATCATATCCCGTAAGTTTATTATTGTGACCAGATGATTGTTATTTTTGAAAACACCTGTAATTTACTTTATTTAAGATAAAATCAAGAATTAGTCAACGTATATAATACGCAAATAATATTTTACTGCAGAAATTTCAACTTTTATTTTTTTATCAACTAAATTTTTCAACTAAATAAAAAATAAATAAGCAAATCAAAAAAAGAAAAAAAAGACAGTTTGGTTTTGAAAGACATACTCATACATTCACGAACTTTTCATGTGATTCGTAAATTTTAGCAAAAATTCCGATGTGGTAGTTTGGGGCAAAACCAAAATTCAAGATTTTAAGTTGAACTGTGCTGAATACTTCTTCTGGAATCTGTGGGGTTGAGAGTTATGCATTTCTTTGTTCCATTTTATTGTCGTGGTTCCTCTATTCTATGTGTCAGTGCTACAGTCTTTTTCTTGGCAATCTTGCTCAGAAATAAACACAGTTCATGAAAAAAGTTCATCATTTGAAAAAGTTGTTGTGCGTCTGTGTTCGACTGAAACAAATGTTTTCAACCCATCAAAATAATATTAATAATAAATGTCTTATTTGCAATTATTTATTATTTACAAAATGCGAATTTAGGGTCACTAGGCCCTTTCTTAAAATTAACCCTAAAACAAAATACTAAGCTATAACAAAGATATTAAGAAAAAAATACTATAATAATTTATAACAAGATTATTTGGTTTTGGGAACAAGTTTTCTACTAAAGAGACTAAAAATAAAATATATTCCAACCAATGCCTACTGTAATTAAATGAAAAGAAAATAATATATTAATTTAATATAATTTTAGAGAAAAGAAAGATGTGTATACAGGGTGGGGCAGAGTAACCGTGCAGCATGTACAGCGGGCAAACGGTTTGGTCTAGCAACATAAGCCTCCCCTTATAAATAGCTCATGGGGGTCCGCTGAAAATGATATACACAAACATGATGCATGTTGCTTTTAATACTACTGACTTATAGGGATTTTGAATTTTTCATTCAGGTTAAGCGACCAACATCGAAGTAGCATAACTGAAACCATGTGGCATATCAGAGTGAAGCTGATTTTTTATGACTAAGAAGTTAAAATTGGGATGAACATAACTTAAAGAGTAAGAAAACTTTTAGGTATTACGTAAATTACAGTATTTGTCACAAAACATCTGCCAATTTGAAATGCATTTACTAGTAGATTAGTGAATTTTGTTTTCACCAATGAGTTGCATTCAACACGACCTGAAATGATGACTTACCTTATATTTAAATTTGAAATTCTGAGATTCGATCCTACAACCCTTAGCGTTTCGAAGGACACTGAACTACGATTTTAATGAAAATATTTTCAATGGACTTGCTACGTGCTGTGTATTGGGAAGGATTTTGTTTTATGGTACTAAACCAAACACATACTCCCTCTGTATAGACTGAAAATATATGTAGCAAACGTTTACAAACTGTAAATAATATCTGTTTGGAAGTATTTCCCCTTAGAATCTAGAAAATAAAAAAATAAGAAACTTTTTATATTATTCTTAAGGTAAGTTTTCAACGTCTTATTATTATCATTATGACTCATTATCATTTTTACTTTATCATTATCATCATCATCATCATTTGATATTATCATTATGACTCAATATCACTTTGACTTATTATCATCATCATCATTTGATGTTATCATTATGACTCATTATCACTCTGACATTATCATCATCATCATTTGATATAATAATTATGACTCATTATCATCATCATCATTTGATATTATCATCATGACTCATTATCACTTTGACTTATTATCATAATAATTTGATATTATCATCATAAATCATTATCACTTTGACTTAATATCATAATCATTTCATATTATCATTATTACTCATTATCGCTTTTACTTATTATCATCATCATCATCACCATCATCATCATTTGATATTATCATTATGACTCATCATCATTTTCAACGGACCCACCATGAGCAACTGACTGATTGTTCTCAGGGCCAGTGACAGCTGAACATAGGCGAGAAGTAGAGAGGGTTCTTTTATGAAAACATTAGGCTACACAAATATTTTTGAAAACGACAAGGTTTGTAAAATTAACATCGGTGATGAGAGTTTTGTCTATCTCATAATTGATTCTGCTTTGCTTTCCTCACACTTATTTTACGTACAGCTTATTATTAGAACGGCAATATACTATACAAATATAGTAACTGAAATTAATAAATACGTTTAAGCGGAATGGATGTATTTGTTTTAAATAACATGAATAATAAAATTTGTACTTTTAAGTTAAATACAATTCCTAAATTCAGCTAAATATTTCGTATTTATTTTAGTAGTACTTGTATTTTTCTTTCTTCCGTTTGCGTTAGCATAGAGAAAGTATTGCGATCGTAAAAAAAAAAAAATTTTACAAGTTGGTCTAAAATTTCAATTTAGGTTCCTCCCCTAACACAAAAAAGTGATTTTTGTAAAAAATTTGGATGTCTGTCTGTGTGTATCTTAGACAGATATCTTAGCTAGAGACCAGTCTCTAACTTGCCTTGTGTTTTAGATATGGCAAACAAATTTGGGAATCAAAATTTTCAAAGTTTTGATTTTTTAGTGTTTAATATTGGGGAAAGTTTGTGCCAATAATTTGGAACCATTTATTTTTATCTATAATAATTATTTATGCTTTGCTGTTGTTTATACTGTAATCAGCATCTACATAAGTTATATCTTTAAAAGTATCGCATTGCTAGAATTTTCAAAATGTTAATATTTGTACGTGACATTGGCTCAAATGTTGTAAAATGTATAGCAAGTTACCAGTCTGCTAACCGTATCACATGGTCGAACGTCGCTTTTCAACATTTGGGTTGAAATTAACAAAGTTTGTGAAATTACTTTTGATTTGACGGTAGTTCCATTTTACTTCCCGAGGGAAATCTGCAGCCCGGAACGCAAATACATAATCGTCGGACCAATTTCACCGAGAATACATTACAGCTATGAATAGTAGTAATTGAAGTTATCATATCAAACACACAGTTAGCTATTCGCCATGGTACTGCATACAGGGTGGAAAATACTTACGATCATGCGTATCCAAATTAAAGAGTCATTCTTAAACGGATTTTTTCCAAACAAGTTGCATTTGATCAAGAATGAAATTGCACGTTGGAATTGCTTTTCAAATTCCCAATTAGTTTCATTAAAAAAAATATTTAGTTTGAAGTTTTTATTTCCACCTATTTTCAAAGCTGGGCGTTTGTATTCAAAATATAAAAAGCAAATCCAATGCGCAATATGATAAAGTTTAAAATGACACCTCACTCACAACTATTGGAAGATAAATAACAAAAAAATATGGATTCGCAAGTAAAATTGTGCTTATGGGATTAAAACCAAGATATCCGATAGCCTCTGCAAACTCTTAACATAATCTCAACTGTTCCAGATAAAGCAATAAAACTTATCACTCGTAAAAATTATTTAAAATTATGCTTTTTACCGTAACTGTACATATATATCATTGTTTGGAGATGGCCCACTTGGAGTCAAAAGAAACATTTTAATAGAAGCATGTGATAATATGGATACCAAATTGAAGGTCTTTGGATAACGTTAGAACGCAATGACAGAAACTTTATCTCTAATGAGCAACCGGGTCAAATATGGTAGCCGTTTGAAATTAAAAAAATATCTGAGATTAATTTGCTGTCATTTTGCAGGGAATGGCCTTTTTGAGATTAGATTTGCCAAATTATGTTCTAATAATAGAAACGTTTAATCTGGCGTAATCTGTGTAAACTTTCTACTTACTCCCAGTAGGACATCCACCATAAATTCCTGCAGCCACTTGATATATCTTATTAGTGTGTGTTTGTAGACATTATGAAATTTTTCGTTTCCGTATCTAAATTGGTTGAATCTTCATTTAACTATTCCAAAATTTTACAACGCTTAGCCAATGGCAATCTAATACACATTTCGAATTGTTGTCATTTCCAAATTAGTCGTCCATTGGATATGAGATTTGTGGCATCGTGTTATATTAATAAAGACCTTTAATTTGATATCCATATTAAAATATGCTTGTACAAAAATATTTCATTTTTACTCCAAGAGAGCCGCCCCCAGGAAGGGATGGAAATTACACAGTTGCAAAAAAAAAGTACGATTTTATATCTTGTTTTTGTGTGCTGAGTTCTATATGTTGAGAAAACGTTAAGATGGATTAGGACCTATTTATTGTCCACTGTGTACAGTATAAGCAAGTTGAGAAGGATTTTGAGAAGGATCAGCTGATAATCACCGGCTGTTCATTTGTCATTGGGCTATTAATTAATGACACTTTCTAAGGAATAGTCGGCCTTAGTTTGTAACAATGACTACATTCACTCATCTACACTCATCACACTCATTCGAAATCCATATTCGCCCATATCTTGACGATCGGCGTCTTATGAATAAATAAAAAATAAATAAAAGTTAAAATCATAACGAATGCTTGCATTAGCTTGGACAACCGTTCCGTAGCCAGAAGCTTTGCTAGTTCTTTTTAATTTGTAGCAAAATTAGCAGTTTGAACCTGTGAAAAAATTAATTTCTTAATCAAAGCTAGGGTAACTAAATTCGAAGCAAAAATAAGGTTTCAAAGGTATTCGATTAAAAATTATTAGTCTTCTTAGAAAATTAAGTGTGAGTGGGAAAAACATCTTTATGGCGATATGGTTCTTAAAACCACAAATTTAAAGTAAAACTAAAAAATTGTTTAAAGTGTATCCAATTTAAAAGAGTTACAATTTGAGTTTGGCTGAAAGAGTAGTTATACTTCATTTCTAGAGTTTACTATGAATGAAAGAATTCCTACAATTTGTAGGACGGGATAGGCGAAGACGGCGAGGGAGAGAGGGAGAGAAAAACATATTGTGTGTTACTGAGACAGGCTCTTGAACTAAATTCCTTGGAACGCCTGGTTGAACACCCTTTAGATCTTGGAGTATTAAAGATAAAACAGTGTTTGATGTATTGTGAACTTTTTTCATAAATTAGATATGTCTCATAGAAACAAGTAAAAGGTTTGTCCTTTAAAAAGCACTGAATAATAATAATTACTCCTTAGTAAATGCATTCACGACCAGGCAATACTGAAGAAAATAAAACTAAAGGAAAAATAATCTAGTTAAATTATAAAAATGTTGCTTATTTTACATGCACAAAATTAAAATCATTCATAAAAAGGGAACATTTTGTTGGTCATAAAGTTGGTCATAAAGACCTAGCGAGTTAATTATTATAATAACTTATTATCATTACTCGCATGTTAGAGAATCTTTGAACGTCTGCCATTTTGTACTGGTTCAACTTTCCTAAGTGCTGTTTACGGTATTTAAATGTCCTAGACAACCTCTTTAGAGTGATGTACCTGTGCTATTTTAAAACTTTTTGTCGAACTCCTTATGAACCACCATCCATTGGAAGTGAAGAGTCGTCAACTACTATAAAACACTATTTGTTAAATCACTAGGCATTTACAAAGTTTAACTCTCCAAACTTGAGCTAAGAGAATAAATACTAAACCGTCTAGACAGGACCTTCATAGTAACTTTTTATAACTTTAAACCAGCGTCATTTTTTCAAGAGCGAACCCTTTGAGTTCGGATTTGTGGGTTTATGTTCTACTCTACTACTAAAGAACTTTAATTTTCTGTACTACTCAACATATGTTGTCATTAAAAATTTTCTTCTGACTCTTTGTGGTCCATCCCCGATATGACAGAAAAATTGTAGTTACTTCAAAAAGTACATTAATAGGTGCAGCAATGACGTGCCAAGTTATAAAATCGTTAAAAAATTATTAATCTGTTCCGGGGACTTTTCTTCCACACTGTATATTGTTTTGTTGATATAATGAAAGGCATATATTGATAAAAGACCTTAACTTCCAATAGTTTAAGCAGATGACGTATAAAATCCACTAGAGATTTACGATTTTCTTGTATTGTTTTTTATTTATTCGCACTGGAAATGACTGAGTTAATTTAATTAACTAATTGATTAAAAGTGATTATCGTTTTATTTAAAATACTGGAATTAAATGGTTATAATTAAATACAAGAAATGATCCGATGATTTCTTCATAGTTAATGTAGTGGCTTCCTCGGGTTTCCCAGTGAGTGAACTTCAACCCTGTTGATATAAATAGCTCGCGTCTTATCTCAAGAATTAATTTCTGCTTGTGTTAATCATTAAATTACAGTTAATTTGAGATGTTATTAACATGCCAAATCAAAATTCTCACTTAGGCTTATCAAACAAAACATTTCTTGCTCAAAGTGTTGTCGCTTAGTTCTTGAAAATACAGTAAGGATACAAGGAGCTTCAACAATTATTTCACTACAATTATTCCTAATATCAACTTTTGTGCAGTGTAAAGAACAATTCAAGGAACTATTGCTGGTTATTATGGTACCAGAAAGTTTTGAATCTTGACTTGTGGGCGATCAAAAGCAGTATCTGATGATTGATTCGTCAGAATTCCATGTACGGTAGGTAGAGAGCAGAATGTTGCACACTGTTTCTTTAAGTCTTAAATAGGACAACTAAAGTATTTTCATCTTGATAAAGTACTCCTGAGGAGTAGAAACCACTCTTAAAAGAATTCTCCACAAGCATAACATTGGGTAAATTTTAGTAGATTAATAACAGCTGCTTTGTAAATAAACAAACATGTCTATTTTGAATGTTTGACATTATACTACTGATGCATTTTTAATATTTCACTATGAGTTTTAATCTTCAGCTGTGAAATCAACATGCTTGAAATATGCTAAATAAGTGGCAAAGCAATTAGTGTGAGTGAGATTCTGTAACTAAATTTAATATTGTGATTTTATGTTATATATTTAATCTAATATTTTTTGTATTGAATAGTTACATGCCGAGGCCGAAGGCCGAGGTGTATCGAACGCCGCAAGCGCCGGGGTTGGCGTGCGAAGAGTGCAGGGGTGTCCCCTAGTTTAGTATATGTGTATATCCCGTTCTTTAATACAATATCAATCACTACGTCGTCATATATTTGTAGTTTTTCTCATACAAGAACCTAATAAAGTTAAATAAAGTGAAATTACAATATTCACATAAAAATAAGTTATTTTTTAAAGTAATAGACTTTTAAAATAAAATATCATACTTTTACCTTTGAAAATAAAGAACAAGAAACACGATACCAGTATGTAAATTTTACTTGTATAGACGTTTCGTACATAGAGAATCCGAAACGAGCCTATCTCAAATTCTGTGTGTCTGTCTGTAACGTTTGCGTTGTTGCTGTAAGGGAATTGAGATAAATATATGCAAAGATATTTTTTATTTCGAACAGTCGTGAAGTTTATGTGATACAATCAATTTTAAATTCTCTTGCGACAATGCTTCCACACTCCCCGAAATTACTATATTGATACTGTATTTTTAATATCAGCTGTTGTATGTTTATACCAATTTATATTCTGCCAATGAATACTCAAAGATTCTAGCATACTGGTTGTTGAAATATAATCTACCTAAATGCCGCTCTTAAGTAATATTTCAAAACAAATAAACAGCCTTTATTTAAAAAACTATAAAAGAACAAAACCATGGTGCCCATTATTCTATTGCCTAAATCACAATAGGCTTTAGTTCAAAAACTATAAAAGAACGAAACTATGGTGCCCGTTACTCTAATGCCTCAATCAATACAATAGCCTTTTTTTCAAAAACAATAAAAGAACGAAACTATGGCACCCGTTACTCTAATGTCTCAATCACAATAGCCTTTAGTTCAAAAAATAGGTGCCCGTTACTCTAATGCCTCAATCACGGTAGCCTTTAGTTAAAAAACAATAAAACAACGAAACTACGGTGCCCGTTACTCTAATGCCTCAATCACAATAGCCTTTAGTTAAAAAACAATAAAAGAACGAAACGACGGTGCCCGTTACTCTAATACCTCTATCACAATAGCCTTTAGTTAAAAAACTATAAAAGAACGAAACTACGGTGCCCGTTACTCTAATGCCTCGATCGAAATAGCCTTTAATTAAAAAACAATAAAAAAAAGAAACTACGGTGCCCGTTACTCTAATGCCTCAATCACAATAGCCTTTAGTTAAAAAACAGTAAAAGAACGAAACTATGGTGCCGGTTACTCTAATGCCTCAATCACAATAGCCTTTAGTTAAAAAACTATAAAAGAACGAAACTATGGTTCCCGTTACTCTAATGCCTCAATCACAATAGCATTTAGTTAAAAAGCTATAAAAGAACGAAACTATGGTGCCCGTTACTCTAATGTCTCAATCACAATAGACTTTAGTTCAAAAACTATAAAAGAATGAAACTATGGGACCCGTTCCTCTAATGCCTCAATCACAATAGACTTTAGTTCAGAAACTATAAAATAACGAATCTATGGTGCCCGTTACTCTAATGCCTCAATCACAGTAGCCTTTAGTTAAAAAACTATAAAATAACGAAACTATGGTGCCCGTTACTCTAATGCCTCAATCACAGTAGGCTTTAGTTCAAAAACTATAAAAGAGCGAAGCTATAGTGCCCGTTACTCTAATGCCTCAATCACAATAGCCTTTAGTTCAAAAAATAGGTGCCCGTTACTCTAATGCCTCAATCACAGTAGCCTTTAGTTAAAAAAAAATAAAAGAACGAAACTACGGTGCCCGTTACTCTAATGCCTCAATTACAATAGCCCTTTGTTCAAAAACAATAAAAGAACGAAACTATGGCGCCCATTTCTCTAATGTCTCAATCACAATAGCCTTTAGTTCAAAAACTAGGTGCCCGTTACTCTAATGTCTCAATCACAATAGCCCTTAGTTAAAAAACAGTAAAAGAACGAAACTACGGTGCCCGTTACTATAATGTCTCAATCACAATAGCCCTTAGTTAAAAAACAGTAAAAGAACGAAACTACGGTGCCCGTTACTCTAATGTCTCAATCACAGTAGCCTTTAGTTAAAAAAAAATAAAAGAACGAAACTACGGTGCCCGTTACTCTAATGCCTCAATCACAATAGCCCTTAGTTAAAAAACAGTAAAAGAACGAAACTACGGTGCCCGTTACTCTAATGCCTCAATCACAATAGCCCTTAGTTAAAAAACAGTAAAAGAACGAAACTACGGTGCCCGTTACTCTAATGTCTCAATCACAGTAGCCTTTAGTTAAAAAAAAATAAAAGAACGAAACTACGGTGCCCGTTACTCTAATGCCTCAATCACAATAGCCCTTAGTTAAAAAACAGTAAAAGAACGAAACTACGGTGCCCGTTACTCTAATGCCTCAATCACAATAGACTTTAGTTCAAAAACTATAAAATAACGAAACTATGGCGCCGGTTACTATAATGTCTTAATCACAATAGCCTTTAGTCCAAAAACTATAAAAGAACGAAACTATGGTGCCCGTTACTCTAATGTCTCAATCACAATAGACTTTAGTTCAAAAACTATAAAATAACGAAACTATGGCGCCGGTTACTCTAATGTCTCAATCACAATAGCCTTTAGTTCAAAAACTATAAAAGAACGAAACTATGGTGCCCGTTACTCTAATGACTCAATCACAATAGACTTTAGTTCAAAAACTATAAAATAACGAAACTATGGCGCCGGTTACTCTAATGTCTTAATCACAATAGCCTTTAGTTGAAAAACTATAAAAGAACGAAACTATTGTGCCCGTTACTCTAATGCCTCAATCACAATAGCCTTTAGTTAAAAAACTATAAAAGAACGAAATTATGGTGGCCATGACTCTAATGCCTCAATCACATTAGACTTTAGTTCAAAAAATATAAAAGTACGAAACTACGGTGCCCGTTACTATAATGCCTCAATCACAGTAGCCTTTAGTTCAAAAACTATAAAAGAACGAAACTATGGTGCCCGTTACTCTAATGTCTCAATCACAATAGCCTTTAGTTCAAAAACTATATAAGAACGAAACTATGGTGCCCGTTACTCTAATGTCTCAATCACAATAGCCTTTACTTCAAAAACTATAAAAGAACGAAACTATGGTGCCCGTTACTGTAATGTCTCAATCACAATAGCCTTTAGTTCAAAAACTATAAAAGAACGAAATTATGGTGCCCGTTACTCTAATGTCTCAATCACAATAGTCTTTAGTTCAAAAACAATAAAAGAACGAAACTACGGTGCCCGTTACTATAATGCCACAATCACAGTAGCCTTTAGTTCAAAAGCTATAAAAGAACGAAACTATGGTGCCCGTTACTCTAATGTCTCAATCACAATAGTCTTAGTTCAAAAGCTATAAATAAAAGAACGAAACTATGGTGCCCGTTACCCAAATGTCTCAATTACAATAGTCTTTAGTTCAAAAACTATAAAAGAACGAAACTATGGTGCCCGTTACTCTAATGTCTCAATCACAATAGTCTTAGTTCAAAAGCTATAAATAAAAGAACGAAACTATGGTGCCCGTTACTCTAATGTCTCAATTACAATAGTCTTTAGTTCAAAAACTATAAAAGAACGAAACTATGGTGCCGGTTACCCTAATGTCTCAATCACAATAGTCTTTAGTTCAAAAACTATAAAAGAATGAAACTATGGTGCCCGTTACTCTAATGTCTCAATTACAATAGTCTTTAGTTCAAAGACTATAAAAGAACGAAACTACGGTGCCCGTTACTATAATGCCTCAATCACAGTAGCCTTTAGTTCAAAAACTATAAAAGAACGAAACTATGGTGCCCGTTACTCTAATGTCTCAATCATAATAGTCTTTAGTTCAAAAACTATAAAAGAACGAAACTATGGTGCCCGTTACTCTAATGTCTCAATCACAATAGTCTTAGTTCAAAAGCTATAAAAGAACGAAACTATGGTGCCCGTTACTCTAATGTCTTAATTACAATAGTCTTTAGTTCAAAAAGTATAAAAGAACGAAACTATGGTGCCCGTTACTCTAATGTCTCAATCACAATAGTCTTTAGTTCAAAAACTATAAAAGAACGAAACTATGGTGCCCGTTACTCTAATGTCTCAATCACAATAGTCTTTAGTTCAAAAACTATAAAAGAACGAAACTACGGTGCCCGTTACTATAATGCCTCAATCACAATAGACTTTAGTTCAAAAACTATAAAAGAACGAAACTACGGTGCCCGTTACTCTAATGTCTCAATCATAATAGTCTTTAGTTCAAAAACTATAAAAGAACGAAACTATGGTGCCCGTTACTCTAATGTCTCAATCACAATAGTCTTTAGTTCAAAAACTATAAAAGAACGAAACTACGGTGCCCGTTACTCTAATGTCTCAATCACAATAGTCTTTAGTTCAAAAACTATAAAAGAACGAAACTATGGTGCCCGTTACTATAATGCCTCAATCACAATAGTCTTTAGTTAAAAAACTATAAAAGAACGAAACTATGGTGCCCGTTACTATAATGCCTCAATCACAATAGTCTTTAGTTCAAAAACTATAAAAGAACGAAACTACGGTGCCCGTTACTATAATGCCTCAATCACAATAGACTTTAGTTCAAAAACTATAAAAGAACGAAACTACGGTGCCCGTTACTCTAATGTCTCAATCATAATAGTCTTTAGTTCAAAAACTATAAAAGAACGAAACTATGGTGCCCGTTACTCTAATGTCTCAATCACAATAGTCTTTAGTTCAAAAACTATAAAAGAACGAAACTACGGTGCCCGTTACTCTAATGTCTCAATCACAATAGTCTTTAGTTCAAAAACTATAAAAGAACGAAACTATGGTGCCCGTTACTCTAATGTCTCAATCACAATAGTCTTTAGTTCAAAAACTATAAAAGAACGAAACTATGGTGCCCGTTACTCTAATGTCTCAATCACAATAGTCTTTAGTTCAAAAACTATAAAAGAACGAAACTACGGTGCCCGTTACTATAATGCCTCAATCACAATAGCCTTTAGTTAAAAAACTATAAAAGAACGAAACTATGATGCCCGTTACTATTATGCCTCAATCACGATTTACGCATTTTTTACAAACCTAATTATAAATATTTTTTCCTTAAAATTGTGTCAAAAAATTTGAATGAAATCATAAATATCTTTTTAACGTTAAGTTTTTATTGGTTTATAAACTTGAACTTTGCGGTATAAAAGTCAAACGACACATCCTCTATATTAAAACAGTCGGGACATTTAGTTCACTCACTTTTTGAACTTATTACTTGACCGATTTAGATGAAAATGTTTTATTCAAAAGATAATTTTGATTTCTAAGTCGTAACGGAGCTAAATTTGTAAAATTTCCATTGGTTTTTGTCCTACACGGCGTCAAATTTGCAATGTAATTCTTATTTTAATTGACCAGCTGGCGGCATAAACAAATGTTAAATGGTCCAAATAATTTGTTAGGTTAAACACAGAGAGCAGCACAGTAAAATATCAAGTTAATTATAAAAGAGCGAATACATGTCTGTCTGTGTGTATGTTATTATCAGCCGTTAAATAAAATGAAAACATTTTATATATACTTAGTATTAAACCTTGGTTGTTTATAATAATTATTATTCAATAAATAGAGAGCACATCAAGTGCAGTGAGTGAGCTACTGTAAATGAATTTAAATAATATTATTTTACTTATTACAGTTTAATTACTAATATCTGAAGACAAAAGTTACATGCCGAGGCCGAAGGCCAAGGCGTCACGAGCGCAACGATCGACGGGGTTGGCACGCAAAGCGATCACTGCCCTAATTTATATTAATTTGCTATGTTCTCTATCTCCAACGGGTTCCTTTTATATTCACAAATACTTAAATAATGTCACCAGAAAATTACTTTGACAAAAGGACCCTGTTTGAAAAAGCTTTATGAGTATCAAAGCCATAATTTTACTGTTTATATTTTATTTCCTTGAACATACTGAAAAGACATTTTATTTTTGTTCTTTAGCGAATCCTTTGATTTTAGTATTTTATCATGTTCGGCAGTTCTTTAAAGTGAGATCATGTTATAAAATAACAAATTTTCAAATCATCAATAGCAGTTGCCAAAACCCAAAAGTGCTTTTAGAGTAAAATAAAACAAAGTTATTGTCATATATGCGTATCCCTTTCATTTTGTGTGGCAGCTGCCATAGCTGGGAGATTACAAATTCGTGACAGTCCAGCTACCACATTTGTTACTCGTTTAGATGGGGATACGTACAGCTTTAAAGATTTGCTGTAGACGCGAACAACATCGTCCCCCAAACTCGAAACCCACCTCTACGTACTGCTTTCCAGTTGAGCAGATCAAATTTATCGTCCAAAACTAGCTGGGCCATAGCATGGAACAGTTTTAGTGGACGAAATAAGTTCCTTATTAATGATCCATCAATACCTGTAGGTGGGATGAACCTCCCTCGTAGTGAGTGGACATTATTGAATCGGTTCCGAACTGTAGTGAGCAGAAGTAACTACTGGAAGTATAAATGGGGATTGACTGTAGATCAGTCATGTGATTGCGGGGAGTCTATCCAAACAATGGATCACATAGTTACAGTGTGACCCTTGCGCTGTTTTACGGAGGGATTAGCTAGCATAAATATAATCAGTGAGGCAGGTCTTAAGTGGCTTGATGGACTGAATTTAGCTTTATGACAGGAGATAATTCGTTATTTATTTTTAATTTTTATTATAGTGTAATGACTTTTGGACTTTTGTCCAACTATAAAACTCAGCTTTTAAATAATTTTAAATTAGAAATAAATAACAACAATAATGAATGGTAGATGACAAAAAACCATACGAGATAATTACATATCCCATTTCATAATATATTCTTAATCTCCTTTGTATTTTTCTCATAAATAAGATCCTGACCGAGTTAAATCAGATGAAATTAAAATATTCCCTTTAACATTTATAATTTTTTTAGTAACAGACTTAAAATATAAAACATTTTAACTATAGTAGAATCAATTTATGTTAAATATAAAAATAAAGGAATTTTTACCACGAGATTTATAATATTTTCTGCTACTACCTTTCCAAAACTTGGGCAATATGACAACAGATTTAGAAAATACTAACTGATCACATTGTGTACGAGACTGATCACATTGTGTACGAGACTGATCACATTGTGTACGATGTAATAATTAAATTTAGTACAACTCCATTTATATAATCAGCAAATAGGCAATAAGCTATATATTTAATTTCGTAAGGCAGATCGGTTGTGTCAAAATTCCAAGCATTGTACTTCACCTACGGCCTTCGGAAAATGCTCATTTTAAAGCTATGATATTATAGATCGCGGAAAAAGTAACAGTTTCACGATCCCCCTTATGGGGTTCGCCCCGTTGGCCCTCAAAGTTCCCATGTTAATCTTAAGAGAAGAAGGTTTCTAACTTTTGTTTGTTTTATACTGTGGTAATATGCATTAAATATACCAGCAGTTAATTCGTTACAATGCAAAAAAATACGTTGAAGTGCTAAAATGAGGGTTAACAGGTACTGAAGACTTCCAGATGGTCCAACAACCTGTTCTTCACCTTCTTCTTAATTGTTGTTGGGCTACAATTCTTGAAATCATCGAAAAGCTTGTTGAGCATTTTTGAACCAACAAATGAAGGGTTCTTTGTTTAGTATATGTTGAAAGGTGTCTTGGGGCTTGTCTTGTTCGGTGATGATATAGGTGATGATTGTCTTTATCGTTGCTAACAAGCCCCTGCTTCAAGGATAAAACTTCAAATATTTAGATTGAAACTTAACTGATATTCTTAAGGTTCTTGAATGGTTCTCTGCAACCATTCAATGGTTCTCTGGGAGGCTGGCTATGGTTTACACTGAAAAAAAGCTGTAATACACAAAACTAATCATAGTACGATTTCGAGCAAAATTTAGCCTAGACTAAATATTTCATTACTTCTATCAACATTTTGGGGGAAGGGATAAGACTTAAAAGAGTTTTAAAACCAAACAGTGTACTGGCATTCTTAAAAAAACCGTATTTTGATTAGGCTCCTTATAATTATTACATAAAGTGTTTATTTAAAATATTTTATCAGGTGGATCAATGTTTCTATGAAAGGTAGATATTGTTGCTTGCGTAATGCTATTAAATACCTAAGAACGAATCTCCTGAACAGAAATAAATCACAAAGTACTACTCAGAACAACAAGTGAAGCTGGCGCATGTATTCCGGGTAATAGATGTCGTGACAGCCGCTCGTTGGGTATAACTAAGGATTGTTGGGTGACTTTGAAATACACACTAAGTAATTATTAACTACAATTATAGTCCTGATAGAAAAAACCTTAACAGAACATCTAGAGATAGAGTCTCACGTGATCACAAAACGTGACGGGCAATTAGCGTGGGTTTACCAAAGAAATCAGCTGATCATTGGTAGGAGAAACACCTTGGCCTTGATTGTGGCAGACTTTATGACGATGAGTCGCCAATCCGTGCCATCGTGAATTGCTGCATACCTGTAGTCGGCCCTAGTGGCACAGTGCTATAACAAAGTGTTGAGGATATTTGTGCTCGGTCCTCTTAATACCAACATGTTGTCCACTCAATGGTTGCCTTCGACGTGGACACTACTAGAGAAGTCTGGGTTGTCCATGTTGGGCGGTAGTCAAGAGCCGATGGTTTGTAGAAAAGAAAACTGAGTTGTGGCTTGTCAGTTAGCTGAAAAATAGACCAATACTACGTGGTTCGGATTCTACGCAAAGCTGTAGGTCTCTTAGTTTCCAGAGCTAATAAATAGCTCTTTCCAAGGAACAGCCAACAATAGTAACAAAAACTAAACGTGTTTATCTACACTCTTTCGTCCCTCGTATTCGCCCACATCTCTACGATCGGCATCCTAATGATTAATTATAATGAATTTTAACGAGATAAAAAGCTTGGTCCATTTCACCAACTGATGTTGCACGTGTGGAATTAACGATGTTGATTATCCACTAAACCCTTATCTCTCCGACTTATCTATGTAAATGGTTAATCTAATTTAGCCTAATCAAATGGACTGAGACATTGTGAAAATGTCTGATATCACAATGAACTATTATAATTGTATGTATAATATATTAGCAATAAAACGGATAATTAAACAATACACCATGTAGAACATAATAATTTTTACTACAATACGTAAGAGCTAGACAATGGCTTTGTAATCACCCTTAATTATAGCTGTTCCTATTATATAATCAATGATGCAATTCTTACAAAATAAAACAACATTAAAAAATTAAAATACAATTTTGTCTGATTCCTCCTCTTTCAACACATTGTGTACAGTATCAAGGCGGGTGTTAGATAAAGACAATAGAGGTGGACGATGATTTCGATTACATTACAGCTTAGGATTGCGTTAATCATCCTTCGAGAACAACTAAGTACTCGCCGCTTGTCACTATTGTGAATCCTGCCACAGCAAAAAGCTATGTATAGTTACAGTGATAGACATGGGGACTTCTACAGTCAAATGCACATCGAAGGTACCTGTGGATCAGTCCTCCTGCCTCGTAGTCATGGCAGCCAAGCCGTATCATCATTTACGACTACGTCACTACTGCGAATCCTGCCATAGCAAAAAGCTATGTGTAGTTATAGTTAGAGATAGACACGGGGACTTCTACAGGCAGATGTATATCGAAGGTACCGATGGGTCAGTCCTCCTGCCTCGTAGTCATGGCAGCCAAGCCGTCTCAGCATTTACGACTACGTCACTACTGCGAATCCTGCCACAGCAAAAAGTTATGTATAGTTACAATGAGAAATAGACACGGGGACTACTACAGGCAGATGCACATCGAAGACCCAGTTCTTTTGGGAGTACCGGAACGTAAAAGTGGCGTGTGAACACGAAGGACGTCCGAGGGGTTAAGGTATGGCTGACGATCGACTGAATGTGGAGTGTTTGTATTACGATTGTCCTATCGGTGTACTGACTGTCTTGCTGACGTTTTTACAATGTGCGGACTTGGTACTGGTGCCGTTATCAATTAATTATAAAGGGGCTTCCGTTCTATATAAATTGTTGCCTCACAAATTGATTGTATAACCTTAAAGCATTAAAAGAAACACCCATTTCATAATGTATTGATAATTCCTGGGAGAACAATTAAATACTCACAGCTTGTAATGGATGGACCGTTTTCAACTGATTCTGTAGGGATGTCCGTTGTATGTTTGTTGTCGCCTCACCAATTGCTTGTTTACCTCAAATCGTTAAATGATAATTGCGTTCTTTTTTCCTTTCGTACTTAGTTTTCATTACAGAAAAATGAAGTAGGACTACACCTAGATTCTGTTTGTTAGACTTTCATTGGTCTCTCTTGTATGTATAAAGACCAATGCTTTTCATTTATAAAAGTATATTTTTAAATTTTATAAAACGAGTGCATCTTAAAACTAATAGTTTATTCAGAAGATCTGAAGAAAACAAACTTAACTACATAAACTATTTATTTTTCCTTACAGATCGGAAAATACTCTTAGATTCCGATACTCTTAGATGGATTGGATCTTAGGTTTCTTTATGCGCAATGAAAAGTAAATAGTCGTGTATAAATAAATATAGTTTAATGAAAAGTCACAAATGTGACGAAAACGAAACTCAATCTATCGTAGTTGGGGACTTGGGAGCAGGCTAGTACAGTAATTATAGCTTTTCTTGTAATGTCTTATCAATAGCAGATCTAACGCCCTTTCTAGACTATTCCAACGGCAGTTCCAATCCCAAGACTAAAAACAATCTTGATCTTACCTACTTTGGCCTCGTTTCTATTTTGGAAAAAACTGCAATGTAAGTAAAAGTGCAAATCTTACGAATGTTTAGTAAAAGTTAAATTTATGAAAACAAAAAGTACCTGTATCAAGTAAAATATACAACATCCTGGTGGATTAAGATCTAAAATTACAGCGAAGTGTAGAAACAAGATCCTGTTTGCCGCATCAGTTACACTAGATGGCCAATGTTTCCGTTTTAGCTCGTCTAGACTAGGCATTGTAGGGTAATGCTCCTTGCCAGACGACGATATTTTCAGCCGACCGTATTTTTAGAAACGAGAGGAACGAGAGGAACGAACGAGAGGTTCCATTCATGAAGGTGCTCTGCTCGCTGGCCCTTACGGCCGGATTGATGGTAATAGCAACAATCTTACTTGACATTTTGCTGCAAATATTACAAATTGAAAGCTTTTTATAGTAATTATTTAGAACAGAAGTCTTGCCAATTTTTGTTGAATTTTTTTACAGTACTGTAGATGAATAACAAAAAACAAGAATATGATCGTTTTTCCCAGCTGAAAAGCCAAGAAAATCACGAAAAAGAGGAAAAACGGAACAAATAGGTTTTCGTAAATATGGTAACGTGGGTAATCAAATTGTGCGGAATTTGGTCTTGATTGCTAATCTGAAAAGGGTTTAACATATCCTAATAAAACCACATAACCTAACTTAAAATATCTTAACCAAACTCAAGACAACCTAACCCAACGTAACATAACTTAACCAAACATAACCTAACAATACCCAACCTAGGCATCCTATCAAAACACAACCAACCTTATTGAAACTAGCACATTTATAGCCATTCATGCTTGATAATGGCTCGATTTCAAAACCATTTCATGATCAGAACACAATTTAAGTACCAACTTTCATAATTTTCCCTGCTTTCCCGCTGAAAAAATAAGCATCATTCTTGTTTCTTAGTTATGTATTTAATATGAAAAAATTCATCCGAAGTTAGTCTAACATACTCATATACAGATTACTTGCAATAATAAACCTGCTTCATAGAAAAGCTGGAGGTAGTCAATCAATAATCACTTAAACTAATTTTGAAGCACTTTCGACAAACTGTATACTTAAAATTTTACTTTTTGTAGATTTTAAGAAAGTATGAAATGAATTAATTATCTTTCTCGACACCATCTTCTCGACTGAAGTTCATCTTATGTATGGAAATCTCCAAAATACATATCGAAGATCACGCCTTTTAAGAGTTTTCTTAACACAAATGAAATTCAAAATATTATATTCAAAAACTATTATGGGACAGAGGAAGTCATCCTTACAATTTGATTTCTAAGCAATTTGTTTGGTTTTTCTACTTTCTCCCATATGCGTGAGCATAAAGAAAGAATTGTGATCTCAAAAAAATATTTTTTACAAGTTAGTCTAAAAATTTATTTTAGGGTCCTCAGAAACCAAAAAAAGTGGGGTTTTCGAAAAATAATTTTCGTGTCTGTCCATATGTGTATCTGTCTGTGTGTATGTGCAGTTCGCAGGAGATCAAACGCAAGGATCAATTTTGATGAAATTTGGTGTATAGGTGTATTTTTGGCCAATATCTCTAGAACATTTCTTCACTTTTTTGAAATTTTAGTTTTTATGGCAAAAAACATACAAAAGTGAAATTTTCTCAAAAACTGCTTTAACTATTTGGATTAAATTTTCAGAAAAGATATGAATTACAATTCTAAATATTTTAGTAAAAAGCGCACCTCTAACTCTTGACTAGTTTTTTAGTTATGGCAAAAAAATATTTGGGAATCAAACTGGTAATTTTTAAACTTTTGATTTTTTTTAGTGTTTAATATGCAGGGAACATTTTATGCCAATTCTTTAGAACCAATTTTTTCACTTCACACTAGGCGGGGCACTTATTACGGAACTGGAAATTCGTCAATATATAAAATGTAAATTCGGCATGTTGAGAAACACGAAACGCAGACAATTCTGACGAAGCATCTGGATAACAGTACTTAAAGTTACGAGCGAGGTAGGCTATGTAAAAAGTTACGACTGTGAAACCTCCCGTGATTTAAAGATGTGATCTTGCTTTACTTCCGGAACGTGTTGGACCAGCCTCTTTGATCTGTGTTATAAAACTTGAGTGTTACATATGTAGGTTGTTTCGAAACTGTCAATACAAACTTTGAGATATTGTTCCTTAGACCAAAAGGAACCAAAAACTAAATGTAAGTGAATGTCTATCTCTTTTCATTTACTGTCTCTGTCTGTACGTATTTTTTACTAAGAAAATCATTTTTCCAAAATATTCAACCGAATTTAGCCAAATCTAGACACCCTTTAATACAATTAGATTTATTAATAAAAAAAAAGGCAGGCGAAGTTTGCCCGACTTTTTTTCAAACTTTTTCTGTCAAAATAAATTTAAAATTTATGGCTATTTGACATTTTTACATTAGAATAATTCAAAACGTCTTGATTTTATAAAAAGTGACAAAAGAGATTTTTTTAGACGATATTAAAACAAACCTAATGGTGTATTAAGTTTTCATATTGAATTCAATTTTAAACAGTGACATTTTCATATCGTACTCCATTTAAAGTTTTTGGGGTGGCCATTTTAAATGGACAATAAACAAGATGCCCATTTAAAAAAGACACCCTGTATATTGTAAGTAGATGTCGACGCCAAACACATGAAATGCGAGTAAGCTAGCCGAATGTGTTACCATCTCATCCACGTCCGACGTAGAAATCAGTATGTAGGCCTACTTGTCCAAATTACTACATGACGCATCATATATACGTTGAATGAGTAAAACGAACGTATTGATACATTGACAGTGCGGACATGATTGACTCAATGAGATATTTCTGTTATCAATCTGTACGTGAGAGACGCCGACAGTGTTTTGTCGACGCGTGGCTCTGCCGTGTCAGTATTGATGCATTGATAGTGATGACTTGATTGACTCAGTGAGGCATTTCTGTGATACAATCTGTACGTGAGTCACGCCGACAGTGTTGTGTCGACGCGTGGCTCGGCCTTGTCCGTATTGATACATTGACAGTGAGGACTTGATTGACTCAGTGAGACATTTCTGTGATACAATCTTTACGTGAATGACGCCGACAGTGTTGTGTCGACGCGTGGCCCTGCCGTGTCAGTATTGATACATTGACAGTGATGACTTAATTGACTCGGTGAGACACTCGGTACGTGAGTGACGCCGACAGTGTTGTGCCGACTCTGGCGTGTCAAAGGTCGGTGTCTGCCGCCGGCCATATCAGTCTATTAATAGCAACTCGTGTTTTTGCCGCATATAAAAATAACAAGTAAGGTTTATTAATACTTATGAACGAGAGCTTACTAGTTACAGGCGTTATTATTTAAATATACGCTTATGTGAGTTAATTATTTCCCAATTTTATAATCAAAATTAGTTAATGTACCTTGAGACAGGAAAAATACAACAAGTTTTTTAACCACTACATTAGAACTTGTGGTCTTATGAAGTGGGTTAATTTATCTGATTTTAAATTAAGTAAAAGACAAAACCATTCAAAGTAGAAATTTAATTTTGTATTGAAGTGATTAACATGTTTATCATTTTTTAAACGTAAAATTATAAATACTTTTACATAAAAAATCTTAAAACTTGTTAATTCCTTCAGTTATGTGTAAAAACGTAGTTATACAAAATGAAATTTGTACTTTGAATGGTTTGTGTTTTATTAGTTAATTTAAAATTAGCTAAATTCATCACTTCATAAGACCACAAGTTCTAATGTAGTGATTAAAACACTTTTATTGTATTTTTCCTGTCTCAAGGGAAGGTACATTAACTAAATTTGATTATGAAATTGAGAAATGATTAATTCGCGAAAATAGATTGCACTACTTACAAATTATTCATTATTGTTATAAACTTCAATTGGAAGATCGTCTAGTTATTTTTACCTCCAGTAAGAATATCTGTTGATATTTACGCTGTTGGATAGAATTGTGTAGTCTACGAGGTCGAAGGTTACCTAAGATGGTCGAGTAACATTGTGAGAATATGAAAATTGTGAGAAACAATCAGAGACAGGTGAGTTGGCGATGGAAACTCGACGTTCGTGACTGTTAAGCTCTTGACGACTGTTACTTAGGGTTGTTAAATAAATAATTACAGAAGAGGGAAGCCCCATTCAACATAGAGGGAAGCCCATTCAACGTAGAGAGGGAAACCCATTGACCACCACCAGCCCTTGCATCTCTACGGGGTAGTTCTCTACACTTGCTTACTCTTCCCTCCATGGTTCTCTCTAAATTAACACATAAATACAAAAGCTCAGTCTGCTGCCGTTCTCCTAAATAACAAAGTTTTATAGCTACAAAAGCTTGTATGTCTACTTTAGGGGATGCAAAGAAACACAATCACGTCAGAGTAAGTAAAAATTACCTTAAATACATCACAACGAAAACCAAATCAGCCAATATTTTTGTCACGTTTATGAATGTTTGAAATAAATTAATGCCAATGTTAATCTAATTGAAAAAGCTTTCCATTCGTTAAGGGGCTGTTTGTACGCCATGGGATTAGAATTCCGAGAAATCCTTCAAATGTTGTCAAAATCTGTTACATCGTTTTTGTATGTTATATATTAAGATTATTTTCATGCTGCCAACAATTTTCAATTAGGATGTTTTGCACAATTACATTTATATACATATATAAGATGTTATTATTGTTATTGATCATGGAACAACAAAAGTCTAGTTACTATCAGATTGAATGAAAAACGAAGGAATTTTGATATATTTATCGTTTGACAGGAGTTAAATAAAATCGTTGAGAACGAATTAAAATTACTAGTATAATAAATGGTTTGTGGAGTTATTTAACTATTTTCATACGATTTCTCTGTGAAATAAATACGTCGATAGTGAGATATTGGTTACATTTAATTTGATATAAAAATTGTACTCTTTTCAATATTCAAACTGAAACATGTCTGTGTTAATAATATTGGACTGATTTTAATGTTCAACCAACGATTTTGAACAAAAATACGAATTTGAAAATATTTAAAATCGCTTTATCTTTAAAAACACGTTTCATGATTTTTTTTAAATATAACACCAGACATTGTTATATCCGCTTCCAAACCCCCTACACATCACTTCAGTTTTTCTATATCAACGCTTTCACAACTTTTGTACATTAACGAAATATCATTCGAAATATCTTAAAATCCGGTACACCAAGAATCATAAATAATACAAAAAACTAGACAAGTGCATTGGTCAATTTTTTTTGTTTTTGTAAAGAAAAAAAGACGATTTTTTTCCTCCTTCCGAAATCGTCTACAGAACCTCTTCAGTTGATTTGCCATATTTCTTCATTTATCTGTTATTGTCCACTGTGTTAAATATCCATTCTATTGTTGATGTTCAGTTCGTATTATCTATGTAAATTATTTTTCTTTCACTGTTATTGCGTTATGTAGTTATTATAATTATTCTATTAGAACATACCATGCTCTCCGCTTGCATGCTATTTATATTTTTTATTGATGTTTATTCGTTATCCATTGTACATTTATTTATTGCAGTAATTGTCTATTGTTAAGTCTCAAGCACTTATCGATAGTATTGATGGACCTTGTTTATTTATTTGCAAAACGCTTGCATGCTATTTATATTTTTATTGATATGCATTTCACTTGTTAATAAGACCTTTGTTTATCTATTTGTAATATGCTTGTTGTTCATCACACTTTTATAAAACTGTAAAAAATGGCTATGCCGTTAAATAAATAAATAAAAAGTAATATTTGGAAAACTGACTAATTGTCTTATATATTAAAACAATCGGGTCATTTAGTTAACTCACTTTCTAAACTTATTACTTGATTGATTTTAATGACATTTTTTTATTCAAAAGATAATTTTGTTTTCTAAGTCGTAACGGAGCTAGATTTTTAAAATTCATATAGGTTTTTGTTCTACACCGCGTCAAAGGTGCAATGTTATTCTTATGGAGATTAATTTTAATTGACCAGCTGGTATCATAAACAAATGTTAAATGGTCCGAATAAGTTGTTAGGTTAAACAAAGAGAGCAGCACAGTAAAATATCAAGTTAATTATAAAAGAGCGAATACATGTCTTTGTGTATGTTATCTTCAGCCGCTAAATAAAACGAAAACATTTGAAATAGGCTTATTAATAACATTGGTTGTTTATAATTATTATTCTATAAATAGATTTCAAATCAAGTGCAGAGAGTGAGCTACTGTATATGAATTTTTAAAATATGATTTTACTTAATACAGTTTAATTACTAATATATGCAGCCAAGACCGAAGACCGAGGCGTCACGAGCGCAGCGAGTAACGGGGTTGGCACGCGAAGCGTGCAGGGGTGTCCTCTAGCATATCATTAAAAAGGATGACAAATTAAAATACTCTTAACAACACAAAAAATCGTGCATGAGTGAAATCATCAACGTTATCCGAATCCACCGTGATAGAACAAAATCAGAATGTTCTTTTAGTCACGTTTCCCCTGCAAGATGTGACGGCGCTGGATAGGCAATCTGGCTACAGGACTCCTCCCCCCGTGTATGTCAATTGCCTACACAGCGCCTAGGCAATGCCTCATTAAAGCATTAATCAATCCTATACCTATTCCTATTTTTAATACTTTTAACAAATTTATAATAGTTCTGTATTATCATTTTTAGGACGATTTTTGTTAAATGCATTTTTAAAATCGAATGCATATAGTTTTTTCAGCTCATAAACACAAGTTTTATTATTTTTATTTACTACCTGAATAACGGAATAGGAATAAAATTTAGAAAAATCATTTCAGTATGCCCTGATTGAAAATGCTTTGGTGCAAAAGAAATATTCTTATTTAAAGAATGTGATTTGAAAATAAGTAATTATGCCACATTCCAATGAACAAAACAAAATAAGGTAAAGGTAAAAATACGGTAAATGTAGAAAATGTACAGTTGCAACTTTATCTACCGAATACTTTTAAAACGTATAAAAACCACATATAATATTTCCTTCAATATAAAATACAACTGACGTGAGAGTCAGCCGACCGTGGGGTGGAACAGGGTTTAAGGATAAATAGCCGACATCCTTCTCAACCTCTATAGAATTGTGATACAAAGTTGTATAATAAACGGCGTTGTAATTTTTCCTCTGTAAAGCGAACAAAAATATTCATCGACAGACAAACACAAATTCAATTATGACGAGTTTTAGATTCTCTGGTGTAAGAAAAGTAAATATAAATATGCAAAATCTACGCTATTCCATCTCATTATATATAATCCAAAAACAAATGCATTATGAAATCTCTGAACCACAGAACAGAAATTTGTGTAACTTGGAGGGGAGTTAGCTCTTGTCTCATAAAAAGTGAAAGAACTTCTTATTTTACCAGGTGAAGTTAGGGATAAAAAGCCATCTCTTAACACTTAACCTGGGGACCAACAGCTTAATGTTGACTTCCGAACCACTACCAGTGAGTGACTGGGTAGGCGGGCTGCGTGCAAGGGGTGGATCGCTCAAACGGTCACCCAACCAACGGACAGCCAAGTTCGATGTTCCTTGACTCCGTTATCTTGCGATAACAACGGAACCCTCCAGTTAAGGCCACTGGCAACCGTTGCTGTTGTTATTATAGATAACCACCAAGAAAAGATACCTCGAAATGCCATTCCTAAGCAGTAGTAACGACCTCAAAGTTTCCTTTTTTCCAAAAGACTAACATTTGCAATAATTTAGTTTTATAATTTATTTCAAACAGCTAATTAAAAAAAATACAACTTTTTCATCCAGGAGAACGGCAGTAGACTGAGCTTTTATAATGATGTGACGGTTTAGAGAGAGCAGCGGAAGGAAGGGTAAGCAAGCGTACAGAACTACCCCGTAGCGAATCAAGAGCTGTCGGCTAGAGTATTGATAAAACTCTTGATAAGTGCATTCAGATGGTATGGATAAATAAATTGCTGGTTTAATCATGAGTTTTAATATCTGTAAATATACAGGGTGGAAAAAAATATGGAAACGCTTTAACAGCTGTTGTATGACTTCACTTGTAAAAGTGAACTCTTGTACATGTTCATGGTTACAAAGAACATACTTTTTGACGTCATTAGCAACATTTCATCTTTTCAGGAAGACGGCCCACGAGGAGTTGAACGAAAATCTTCTTCGTAAGTCTAGGTCGAGTTTGGTATCAAATGAAAGGTCTATTCAAGAGAAATTAACTGTCACAAACAGGACTTCGAAAGGTTTATCCTTTTCAGAGTAGCGGTCATATGAATTTTAAAGTAACTAATTTGAATTTTCTCCGTTATTTAACAGTTTTAAGTAAATTATTCTGATTATACTTTACAGAACAAAATTATTTAAAAAACTAAATTATCGAACTATCTATGGAAAAGACAACGTTGTTGTGAAGGCGTTTCCATAGTTTTTTCCACCCTGTACATGAACGCAAATGTTCACATATAATATAGTCTAGTTACTATCTGATTTTAACCTGTTATTGACGCGCAAACAGCGCCAGATTGACCATGGAAACATTTATTTCTTATATCAAAGATATAACACCTTAAAATGAATTTATTTGTTCAGTGCCTTTCGCCACCATCTTTAGTTGGTTAGGTTGGTAATAGTGTCACTTCGTTTTATTTGTAGGTTTCATAGTATTAAATTAAACATCTAATGACACGTG
The DNA here is from genome assembly GCA_035578905.1 of Stictocephala bisonia. Classification (NCBI taxonomy): domain Eukaryota; kingdom Metazoa; phylum Arthropoda; class Insecta; order Hemiptera; family Membracidae; genus Stictocephala; species Stictocephala bisonia. Next base: position 233,127 of record JAQJVL010000783.1, read on the forward strand.
CAAAAAAACCGGTTGAGGTAAACACAATATATATGTTTTATTTTAGTCTTGAATTATGTATACAAAACATTCCTCCAAAAAGACGTGACCTTGAACTGCTTACTAAATTAATAAGCAACGGCAAATCATTGAGCTGTGTATTTTCTCTTGTTGTAGAAATTCGATAAGCGTATTTAAAGAAATTATTCAACTTTCCTCTTGAATTTAAACTTTTCTTTAAAACTTGTTGGACCAGATTTGTAATTTTAATAACTGAAAAGTATTGGATCATATTTATTTGTATAATAAACATAACAGTGAAAATACAGATAATTCGTATAGGGTTTTTTTTTCTTTTTGAAGAAAACATGTTCTGTAGTTGTAGTTTCAACAATAAATCTTCACTTTATTGTTGAAACGAAGGCGGTATGTTAAATTCTCGATGTTTCATAAGTCAATAATATTTTCCAGTAAATATTTTAATTTTATTTCCAGTTATTAATTCAAATTTCATATCCACAAATACACAACAACAAACAATCAATAAATAAGAGTAACCAGAAAAATAGGAGGAACACAGGCTATGATTAAGAAAGTAATCTGCCTTTAAAGAATTCGTGAGTAGCGAGAATATGTTCCACGCAGTGACGTACTTTATACCAACCTCAGACCATCGATTCCACGATAAGACCCTAAAGTCTCCAAGTCAGTACCTCCGGGACACAAGTAGAAGGGGTAAAATATGAAGGTGTGGTGACAGTCACGAACCTGAGGGGATACAATCGTATCGCGAGTTGTGGGGAAATAAACGTCCAAATATTGAAGAGTGGCAGCAATCAAAACTTACCTTAGATCGATTGATAAATAAAACATACACTCGAGTGTATCGGGTAGGTAGGCCATTATGGTGTAGTAGTTTCACGTGTAGAGTGGTTGGGTGGCTCTGTGCTTCACCGTATGTGTGAGTGCGGGGTTTAACGTATTCTCAAATGAGTAATTCTATGAACCTCCTACCCTCTCTACCTGGTGGTGACTTTTGGAACTACTAGCACTTTGTCGACTATCAGAAGACCGATTGTCGTCTATAAATCTGTCCCAAACCATTGAGTGATTTGAAACTAGTGGCAATTGACTCTCCTTACCCACTTGGCTACTAGGTAGCGCTAATTATTATCAGATGCTGACACCTGCGTTTTGCAGTTGAACATTATTTCACTTGAAAACGTTTCGCTTTTACATTTGTTAACATATGGATTTCAAAATGTATTATAAGAAAAATAAATTAGATAAATAGTTATTGGTAATTACAAAATAAACCAAAATAGTTTGAAAAAAAATTTTTGTCTCAGAGGGAATTAGAAAATTGTGTCTTCTTAAAAAAAGGTGAAATTTAAAATCGTACGTTCATAAATGAGGCAGTAGCAATTTTTTAAAATTAACATTGGCCATATTAAAGAGAATCAAATCTAATATGGCGGTATGTAATTTTGGAGCACTCTGCTCGTTTATGCTCTCTTTAACGTTAGCGCCTTCACCGATTCTGAGACAATTCCTGCAGTACGTACCTGTAGGCGAATCACGTGTAACTCCGCCACACTTTGTTTTCCATGTCGAAACTGTTGTCCGTAACCCTTGATTATATATATTTCTTACAAAAAACAATGCTTAAACTGTCAACAAAATGTCAGTTTTTTGCTGTCGTGCAACCTTCAACAATATACTTTTAGCTGTTAGGATGGATGCTTTATTATATGTACATATTCAATTATGAAAATACGTAAGTATTAAAATATTATTAATTTTTAACATACAAACAATACATATTTGTACAACCCAATCATCCAAGGAACATTATTTCGTGATATGTTATTCTACGTTCAAGAGCTATAAATAGGAATCCTTATATATAATACGCGAAGTAGTTTTTGTCAACGCAACTTCTCCTTCATTTCATTATCAATTTTAACGATTGAGGTGTCATAAAATTAGTATGGTACAGTAAGGACCCAATTTTTCAATATTTTCCCCTGAATTACGGAATTCTCAATACTTCAAAGTACGTGTTTTGGCCATAAGAATAAAATGGAAAGAGATTTAAATTATTCAAAAAACAGTTATACCGAAAGCCACATGCCGAGACGAGGTTTCCCGAGCACAGCAAGGGTTTCCCCTAGTTATTACATAATAAGCTAATAAGTTAGGGTTGCGATGTTATCCCGGATATTTGCTATATTAAAATAAATATTTTATACTAGCTGTACCCGCCCGCTTCGCCGGTCATAATATTGAGTTTTGATTGTATCATTGAAATGTGCAGCAACCTTTCAGTTTACATAGTATCCAATTTACAACAGCTGATGTTTTGTGTAGTTTACTACTGTACTCAATTATTTTTAATTTTGAAAGTTTTGCCTACCACAAATTTTATTCTATTTGTTTTTATTTAACAGCTGTTAATCAAATAAATCAATTAATTAATATAGCTGTACAAGAAATCAAAATATACAAATATAAACAGTTAAAAAAATTAACAAATGGTTTAATTTAATTTTGACATATTTAAAACCCACAGCTGGTATTCTTTTTATATTTGAATTATTATACCTTCATGCATCCTGCTATTTGATTAACATTGAAACTTTAGAAATCCAAGGGACGGAGACCTGAGGGATTAAAGAAACGGGAATAGGACAGAACCCTTCCCTGGGGTATATAGAACAACTTCCCCAAGTTTCATGGCGATCGGCTGGACGGTTTGTTAGCGCATAAAGGACAGACAAACATACATTGGATTTTATAGATATAGATAATTTTGAATTCTTAAATTTTGATCTAACTTATGTTGAAAAGAAAATATGAAACTATGACAGAACATTAATCTATCATGAATGCCATAAGCGGCTATAGCCTTAAGAATCAATTTGTAACCTGGCATCTGAAATTATAAGTAGGTAGTCCTGAGAACTTTTGAAGTATCTCCTCCTCCCCCTTATAGACATGCAGTTTTATTTTATTTTTTGTACAAAGTATATTTATTATAAATAAATACTATCCAATATCTTTATTTATAAATGAAGACCAACTTGAAATTAGTGAATACGTCGAATTTACAGGACTTACAAGCGACAGAAGACTAAAGTATGATACCCATATCGACATTTTATGCAAACATATGTCACACATTATATTAGCACCCTACTGTCAAACGAATGTCCTATTAACAATATACTATGGATCGATTAGGCAAAAATTAACATAAGGCATTCCAATCTGGGGAAACAGTAATTCTAATTGGAAGAACCTTTTTTTACAAACACATGCATAAAGAAATATATTAAAACAAAAGAAAAAAATCTTAAACAGCTCTATAGAAATGTTAATATCATGACTTTACCATCTATTTATATTTTTGAAACACCATTTATTGTTTGTTAAAAACAATTTATTACATTTTTAAACAAGTAAATTACCAAATCTGCTTAATCCATTTTTAATATAATAATAATAATTTATTTATTCCTTCAAGAAAAACACATACAAAATATATAATACTTCTTAGGAATTAGAGCTAATCACAATTCCAGTAAGGTGATTAGCTTTACAATACTAACATGTAAATAACACAATAATACAGTTCAGTATTACACAACTAAAACAGTCAACGGTGTTTAGCCCCGTGGTGCTTGCAATAGACCTACACTGTACATAAATGCAATGCCTATATCTAAGTGAAAGAGAAAAACAACCATTTTAAATTATGCTAAAATATATTTCAGCAAATACGAAAAATACGAATAGACAAACAATTAAGCACAATTCAATAATTAAAAATAGACAAATATTAACTAATTATTAATGTTGTAACAATTTAATAATCGCCCAATTGTGAGTTACTGTATCAATAAATAAGTGTGTGTATATATATAAATATATATATATATACATATACACATACATATATAAAAAACACTACAATGATAAAGCCAATAAACTGTGCACAGTATATAAACAATAATATACCACACCACAGACACACTTAAAGAACATTACCAACGTATGTAAAGGAAAAAAAGGTATAACCATCCAATTTAAGAAAATATTAAAATCAATTCTGTTACACGAAACATATTGTAAAATTGGAGATTTCCTAAGAGCATAATTTTATACAACTATTAAGTGTTATACACTTAGTCATATTAGGGACGCTGTTTTGACGTTTATATTGCAGAATAAATGGTTTTTATATTTTGAGTTTGTTGCCAATTCGTA